>UXGC01000212.1:0-229310 GCA_900480045.1 Eurytoma adleriae
ATCATCGTGTGTACACAATTTCGAGGGGGTTTTTATGCCGCAAGGCTTTTCCCCCTCCGAGCCCAATAAACATCTTCTTGTTGTGGCTCAAAAATCGAGTGTTTTATTGTGTCTACCCTTCTTTCCCTTCCTTTCAATAAAAGAGTGAACTAGCGGAGGTTTCCGCTTAAGGAAAGCTTCGCCCACAAAACACGATGACTGGATTCGATCACTGGCCGTTGACCGAGGCGGACGTGTTTAGCTTTGCTACGCAATAGCAAGTGATACGGCACCACTAAGGTGACAAACTGTCCTTTTCAGGACAATTACCAAATTCGCACCCTGAGAAGCCGAACCAACCTCCTGAAAACAAAAACTATCAAGACGGGCGAGCCCAGGGCGGGCCAGCCCAACACCGACCCTGAGCGTCCGGGACTGCTTCAAACCAGTCTTGGAACCAAAAAAGACAGAATGACCAGCAACAGCAGCGTGATAACAGCAACAGGCGCGACGAACACCAGTGGCTCAACAGTCGCGGATCGCAGAAGCCAGGATAAGTCCTCTAAAATGGACTACACGGAGGAAGGGCAATTTCAACTGGTGGAAGGAAGGTCAAAGAAGAGGCATCGCACCGATTCGATAGGCTCAGGCAAGTCCAATAAAAAAAGCAACGTACTCGACTTAAAAAATAAATTTGACTTGCTCTCCCCACCCACGAATAATGAAAACGTAAACCAAACAAACAACACAGACAATAGTAACAAAGACCCTAACAATAAAAAAGTAAAACTAAGTCCGATTAATGTTAAAATTGATGACAAGAGCTTCTCGTACTCACTATTACAGACCATTCTTAAAAAACTTGAGTTTCCCCCAGTAGTGTATAAACAACCTAAAGACTTCGTCTCGGTTAGGGTTAACACGTTAAACGACTATAGACTATTGCTAAAAAGCCTAGACAACCTAAATTTTGAGTATTTTCTATTTAAACCCCGCACTGATAAACCACCAATTAAAGTAGTCATCAGAGGACTACACAGTAATACCAAAATTGAGGAAATAACTAAAGAAGTTCAGGATGGAGGCATCGAAGTCATCTCAGTAGCGCAGCTGAAGAGAGCCACCGCAAATACTGCACAAGTGCTAAAACTATTGTTCCATTCTGCCATTTACTCAGCCCAAAAATACGGCGGCACAGCCGCAGAATAAACCACTAAACATACTAGTACTACTAAAAAACGACAACCTGAGATGGCGGGTACAATGACCACCGCCACCCCCACACCTTCTGAAACAATGGACTTCATTGAAGCCAATGCCAAAAGAAGAAACCCTGAGGACTCCGATGAGGACGGCTACAGCGTAGCTTCCTCTAAAAGGAAAAAAGCAAAAAAAGTGAGTAAGACAAGTTCAACAAACATTTCTGAAAAAAATGCATTCAGCATTTTAAATAGCGTATATACAGAAAAAGTAGTTGAGACAGGATGTATAGGTGACAAACAAAACGCAACAGACACACAAACACAACAAACACAACCAAAAAACAAAACAAAAATCACTCCAGTGACAGTGAATCGACGAACTAAGCTTTCCCTACTCGATGCTACAGAAAATATTAAAAAGCCTAAAATTTGGAGCAACAGTACAAAAAATCAGTAGCGAAAGATTGTCCGTCGGTGTGAACACACTGGAGGATTACAGATGTTTGCTAAAGGAATTGGAAGCGCAAAACATAGAGTATTCTCTGCGAAGACCTGCAGATACAATCCCCCCAGTTAAATTCGTTATTAGAGGACTGCCCACTTATATAAAAACGGACGAAATTAAAGACGAATTAAAAACACACGGATTAAAAATCGAAAACGTAGCCCAAATGAAAAAGGGCAGCGGGCGAGAAGCCATCCCACTCCCACTCTTCCTTGTCACCGCGACAAGGAACGATAGCATCACCCTACTAAACAACATTAAGACTACTAAAAAGTGAAACGGGGGACTATATATTGATATGAAAGTACAATTTTAGTAGTGGAGGTGAAGCCTCCATCTAGTGGTGAGAAAAGAAAGGTTAAAAGAGAAAAGTCCTCTGGGTTCAGTCTATTCAAACCATTAGGTAGATCGGTAGATGGTTATCAAAGAGTCGAGAGAACGGCACACTTCGGAATCTGATGCCGATATAATATATACATTATATAAACTATGGTACAATGATATACAAAATGCCGACCAAGACCAATACTAACGTACGCATTTACGTTTTTAGGAAACACAAATAAAACTAATTTAACCAAATTGCAAAGAATGAAAAACAAAGTATTACGCGCAGTATTAAAAGCCCCGCGATTTACAAACTTTAACGAAAGCGCCACTAATTCTAAATATAAATTAATTAAAAATCTAAGGTAATATGAATATGAGTCAAGAAATAAATATAAAAATTCTATAGGGACTTCTCCCGTATATACAATCAAATAAAGAAATTAAGGGAACCACCACCAGCAAGGCCCGACACAGGTATAACAAGATAATACAAACTTCTTTTCATGTCCAGTAGAAGATCATCACATTAAACAAATAAATTAAATTAAATGTTCTAATTTTAGTACGCAATTTAATATTATTTATCTAGAAGAAAAACAATAATTTGCTTTACATATTACTAGATTGGCGATTTTTTGTAGTAATATTGTAGAATGGTAATAATCATCTATACATTCAGTTTAAAAAATAATTATTCGTTCGCAAAATATATTTATTGATATATTCCAAATATATTTCACAGTGATAAATTAAAGATATAATCCGTAGTGATTAATCCTGTGAAATGTTTTTGCCAGGTAAATTTAGAAGTATAACAAAAAAGAACTGAAAAAAATTACACTTAATAATATAACACTCACGCTGTATGATGATTTATTCATAATTTCGTTTGAGCAATTTGTTAATTAACTGTAACACTTAATTAAAGAAAAAGTCAGTTAATCACGGCTATAATTCTGTGAATATTCATCTTTTTAAAGTAAAATGTAACAATTATTCATTCTGTAACTATGGAATTTTTTAGATTAATATTTATTTAAATATATGTAACAATAAATTGTATACAATGGAATTGATTGAACAACTTTACCGTTGTTTAAAATTACGCTACTGGTAAAACTTGCATGGCAAAATTGGGATAACTGAGCTCTCGGGACCTTGGGTCTCTCTTCGACGTCCGTGCTCACTCTAAATTGCAAGCGCTATGTCGAGCTCTTTTGCTCCTCCATAGAAGCATTTTCGAAACCTGCAGCTGATTCAAAGCCAAGATGACTGAAACTTTAGCAGCTTCTACCGAAGTTCCAATCCCAGTACCTGCGTCACCGAAGAAGGCCGCAGCCAAGAAGTCAGTTGCGAGTAAAAAAGCGGCTTCCACCAAGCTAAAGACTCATCCGCCCGCTGGTGAGATGGTCAACGCGGCTATCGCTGCACTGAAGGACAAGAAAGGTTCATCTCTGCAGGCCATTAAGAAGTACATCGAATCCACTTACAAAGTGGATTTAAAAAAACAGTCTATCTTCATAAGAAAGTACTTGAAATCTGCCGTTGATAAGAAAATAATTGTTCAAGCAAAAGGATCTGGAGCCTCTGGTAGATTCAAACTCGTCAAAAGCGAGAGTGCTGCTGCCAAGCTTAAAACACCGAAACCGAAAAAGGTTACAGCACCTACAGCCAAAGTAGCTAAGAAATAGATCTAAGCATCAATTAATCTGTCCTTTTCAGAACACGCTCAAACGGTCCTTTTCAGGGCCAAACAAATTTTTTAAAACGCTAATGAATTATTTATTATACATGTACTATATATATTTTTACATTAATAAAATATTTGATATACCTATTTCATACTTGAAGAGTATTAGAATTGAAATAAAAATAAGAACTTGTCTTAATGTTAAAATGTAATTGAATATTTCTTAGAATTTAATTATTTATAATTGAAAATATAATTAAAAATTTTTTAAAAACAGGAATTTTAAAGACTGTACCAAAAATTGTAGTAAATCCATTTGACTACATTATTCAAAATTCAATATATTTATAAATAAGGCTAGCTTTGCTTATGTACGGTGAGAAATAGAAAATTTTTTATATACATTCTGTTAATTATATAATTTTGATATAGTTACGCATGATTTTTAATCTTTCTGCCTCAATATGTAATAATTATATAGTTAAATAGTTTTGCAACGTTTAAATATTGTGGTGGCCCTGAAAAGGGCCGATTACAAAATTTCATCAAAATTTAAGCATTTAAGCTCGTTCACCACGAATACGACGTGCCAACTGAATGTCCTTGGGCATGATGGTTACCCGTTTGGCATGAATGGCACACAAATTGGTGTCTTCAAAAAGACCAACAAGGTAAGCCTCGCTAGCCTCTTGAAGTGCCATCACAGCTGAACTCTGGAAACGGAGATCAGTTTTAAAATCTTGAGCAATTTCACGAACAAGACGTTGGAACGGCAGCTTGCGAATAAGCAATTCGGTACTCTTTTGGTAACGGCGAATCTCACGAAGAGCCACAGTTCCAGGCCTGTAACGATGAGGCTTCTTTACTCCTCCTGTAGCTGGAGCACTCTTACGAGCAGCTTTGGTGGCCAGCTGCTTTCGCGGCGCCTTCCCACCGGTTGATTTACGGGCAGTTTGCTTTGTGCGAGCCATGTCAAAGTTCAGATGTTTCCTTTCGTGCAGATGACGATAGAATAATTTTTTCCCCATTCTCCCGCTTATTTTATAGACGCCTTCTAACTAGCCTGCAACCGGATTGGTCTAAAATTTGGAGAGGGGGAAGTCGCGCCGTAAGAGGCAGCGGCGAACGAGAGGGGGAAACAAAGTTCTCGAGCATATAAAAGACCGCGTCTTGCCGGCAAAAATTACTTCACTGGATTTTCTCGAGCAGTAGAGTTCTATTTTTGATTTCAAAATGACTGGACGAGGCAAAGGAGGAAAAGGACTAGGAAAAGGAGGAGCGAAGCGTCATCGAAAGGTTCTTCGTGACAACATCCAAGGCATAACCAAACCAGCTATTCGCCGTTTGGCTAGACGTGGTGGAGTCAAGCGTATTTCTGGATTAATCTACGAGGAAACTCGTGGTGTTCTCAAAGTTTTCCTCGAGAATGTTATTCGTGATGCTGTAACTTATACCGAACATGCTAAAAGGAAGACTGTCACTGCTATGGATGTAGTCTACGCTCTGAAACGTCAAGGCCGTACTCTTTACGGCTTTGGTGGTTAATTCTTTTTCTATCCTTAAATACAATCGGCCCTTTTCAGGGCCACCAAATTTTTAAACGTTGAAACATTCAATATATACGAATCAATGCATTGAAAATTTATTGAAAATTGAAAAAATTTATTACAAGATTGCGTACATAACCTAAAAAAAATTTAACCTCCTTTTTTAGATTTTAAACAATTAAAAATGTAGTTTTATAACAAATATACATTATTAAATGTATATTATGTGTATTATAAATTTGTAATTAATGCAAATCTTAGTTTATACGAATTTCTAAAGTTCAGAAATAGGGCTTAATTAATTTCTTATTAAAAATACAATAAAAAATGCAAATGTGATTTGGTTTTATAATTTTTAATATGTTTAGTTACCACAACCAGCGTGTACAAATTTTTGGTTTTTTCACTTAGTTGAATATAAATTTATTTAAATGGTGTGAACTTTTTTAAAAACTCATAATAAAAATAATAATTATCATATAATAAAAATAATAAAAAACGCGAGCTTTAACTTCTATATTTTAGAGATCCGAGCTCAGATCAGCCCGTATCATCCGATTCTAGTCACGACTGAAACCAGTTGATATCGGGAGTTACGAGGAATGTGCTTTTCATCTTTAGTGCCATGTACTCCTTCAGCGGTCGCTTACTCCTCTTGTCCCACTGCATGGCAAAGCTGGGAGTCGAAGGCGAAACCTTCATCGGCGAGACCGATAATGAATTAGTTGGCAATTTTTTATGTACAATGTTTAACTTTTTCTCCAGCATCGTGAAGCTCCCTTGAGTTATGTCTAAATCCGACTCCGAGGGCGTGGACAATGATCGTCTGCGGCCATGAGATTTGGAACTTTCCACTGCAATTGTTTGGCGCCGAAAAACTTTTGATGTCTTAGGCGTCTTCGGGTTTGTAATGCTCATATAGTCGATCTGTTTTTTGCTTGCAGCTTTGCTCAACAAATCTAAGTGGTCCACTGATAACTGTTCTGCTTCTTGATTTGAATCATCATTATTTAATACAAATTTTATTAAAGGAAGACTTTCCTTGGCTCTTTCTGGAGATTTTGAGTTTTCTTCACCTATACTGCTGGGTGAACTGAGATTTAAATTGATTTTTTTTAGATCTGAAGAATCTCTAGTACCTGCAACCTCTTTTTGGACACTACCTTCTTTATCACAGGCAGAAAAATTATTTTTGCTTGAGTCGCTTTGATTAATGGCATTGTTTATATCATTTATACTATTTAACATGTTTTTCAATTTAGTAGCTTGATCTTCATGCACTTGCACAGATTGTTCGAGGAATGTTTTCAATTGAGTTACTACATTTTGAATAATACCAACCATGTTCGTTACATCAAAATTTGCTTTTGAAGCAGAATTATTACAAAATTGCATTCTATTTAGCCTATTACAAGGTACTGAATTAATGTTATGATTCTGCATTTTTGAGGAAACTGACTTTGCATTATTTACATTTAAAAAACTTTGAGGCTTTGACTTATCGCTGAAATAAGCTGATGTCATTGTAGAATTATCAGCTCGCATCATTTTCTTGGCACTTTTACTTGTTTTTTGTGATTCTTGTATTACACTTTTATTTATATCATGAACATTATTCGCTATTTGTAAGTTTTCCAATGTAAATGTTTGCGAAGAACCTAAATAGAAATTTAGATAAATTTTAAATTTCTTATAATTTTTGTTAAATTAAATTCCACATAAATATTAAAATTAATTACATCATTACCTCCACTATTCAAGAGTTTTTGACAGTTGTGTATCTTTTGATAAGCAGCAATTTTTGAAGTATTAGCTTTATTCTTTTGCATTGAATCTAAAATAGTAATTAATGACTTATTAACTTAATAACTTATATCAAAATATTACTTATTAATATATAAATAAACAAATTTATTACCTTTAGAGATTGTACTGTTAGGCTTTTCAAAACTTTGTAATAAATCTTTCACTAACATAGCTTTAAATTTGGAAGCAGATGCAGAACTATTTGAATTTTTCTGAAATCAATTTTAAAGATGGATTTAAACTTACACTAATGAAAAAATAAAACAAAAATTAAGCTTACAAAAGCTGTTACCTTAGTGTGTATATTACTTTTATTGCAATAGGCCATTTTCACAATGTGTTCACTTGCTTATTTCTACTATAATCTAACTGAAATATGAATGTAAACATTCTTTGTCTTATATTAAGTAGCCGTCTACCCACTGAATTGTTTACTACTTTTTGACCGTTATCAATTTAAATATCTATTTAAATTATCAAATTAGGAGAGAGATTGCAGTACTCTTTACGAATATTTTCCCACACTTTTCTTTCACGATAAAACCTGGTTTTATAGTGCACAATCGTTTATGAAATTAATGTAGATTATAACTATTAAATTCTTCAATCACTATTGTTCTGCTTTAAATTATAAATCTTTCCATTAAAATTCTTGTGCCAATCTTATATGCGAACTGCACTAATTATTATTTGAGAATTGTTAGGATTACTGATCACTTTTATTGTACTCACAACAATACTCACATTGCATATCTTTGCATATTTACTTTGTAAATTCTTGAACATGAAAGCATATTTAGACTAGTAACCGTCGCGACTGAATGACAGTTTACGCTGTCATTCAATACTCTACCATGAGGTGGCTATATAAAATTTAAGACGATAAAAACTTTTTGTACATTTTATTAGATGTATACATATTAAAATGTAGGTTTATTTTATTTTAACTACTATATTTACTATCATATTACAACTTCGTACATAAATAAAATATAGTACAACATTGAATATCTATTCAAAATGCGTTTTTAAAAATTTGTTGGCCCTGAAAAGGGCCGATTGTTTTTTTTTTTTTTTTATACGTATTTACTTGGAGCTTGTGTACTTGGTCACAGCTTTAGTACCTTCGCTGACAGCATGTTTAGCGAGTTCACCAGGAAGTAAGAGCCTGACAGCAGTCTGAATCTCCCGAGAGGTTATGGTTGATCTCTTGTTATAATGCGCAAGGCGAGAGGCTTCGGCGGCAATGCGCTCGAAAATATCGTTGACGAAGCTGTTCATGATGCTCATCGCCTTGGAAGAGACTCCAGTGTCGGGGTGAACTTGCTTCAGCACTTTGTAAATGTAAATTGCGTAACTCTCCTTCCTCCTCTTCTTGCGACTCTTCTTGTCGCCCTTGACGATGTTCTTCACCGCCTTGCCACTTTTCTTCTCAGCCTTTCCGCTGGTTTTGGGAGCCATCGTAAAGTTCTACTAACGAGCGGTCGATTGAACAGTCGAAGTAAAAATGACACCAGAAATTTTGCGCTCCCTTTATATGGTAAAGCGAAGCGACACCGCACCAATCAGAGAGCGCGCCTGCGCGCTAGTCGCGGAACTCGCGCCTGATTGGTGCGGAGCTGCTTCGCTCGGCTCGCGCTCAGCACCCCGTCCCGAGCAGCTGCCTTTTCCCCCTCTTTCGCAAAGTCTTATTCGGAGCTGCTTCGCGAACGAGTATATAAAGAATCGTCTGGCCGAGAAAAAAAATATTCTCTCTTTCGATTTCGTTTCGAAAAGACTTACGAAAAAGTTGAATACTCAAGATGTCAGGACGTGGAAAAGGTGGTGGTAAAGCCAAGAGCAAGTCCAAGACTCGTTCGAGTAGAGCAGGACTTCAGTTCCCAGTCGGCCGTATCCATCGCCTCCTTCGTAAAGGGAATTACGCCGAGCGCGTTGGTGCTGGAGCTCCGGTTTATCTGGCCGCTGTGATGGAATACTTGGCCGCTGAAGTTCTCGAGTTGGCCGGAAACGCCGCTCGCGATAACAAAAAGACCAGGATTATTCCTCGTCACCTTCAATTGGCCATTCGCAACGACGAAGAATTGAACAAACTGCTCTCTGGCGTTACCATTGCTCAAGGAGGTGTTTTGCCTAACATTCAAGCGGTACTGTTGCCGAAGAAAACTGAAAAATCAACTCAGGCTTCTCAAGAAGTGTAAATCCTCTTCCTTACATCTTTCAAACGGCCCTTTTCAGGGCCAACAATATATTAAAACGTTGATACAAATTTTCTTTAACTATATATTCTAACATTTATTATTAAAAATAAATTAATAAAATAAAATGCTGTTCCGTAAAAAAAATACATATACAGGTTGCATACTTGCATCTAATTTTTAAACATTTACAATTCTAATTTTTACACTTAAATGTATATTACAACTACATAGTGCATAATTTAAATGTTATCAATTTCTGATAATTCTTATCTCTGGTATAATGCACAAGAATGAAACATGATCTAAATCACTGCTGCAAAAAGCAAACTGCATATGATTTAGCAGTCAGTCGTTCAGCTGCGAAGCGAAACTATGCCCGCAGTAACATCCTATACAGGCATGCGCACAGCAAAATATCGCTCACATGCAGTGGCGCTTCGACGCCGGCCTCCAAAGCCCAAAGCGCGCCGATGATTAAGCTCAATGGATAGCAATTTACATTGCTGATTAGTTTGACACGTCGTCGACCTGTCGACCGGTCGGCCGAGGGACGAACCATACGAGTGGTTGGAGCGCCGCATGCCGTAAGTATCGGGCCTGCACGCACGGACGCACAATCTCGGTAAGCTCCGTACGCTGAATAGACCGCCCCGACCTCGACGACCGTGCCAGACCTCGCCAACATGTCGGAGAACGTCAGCCCCATCAAGTACTTCCTGAGCGGTGGCTTCGGGGGAGTCTGCACGATCCTCGCGGGCCATCCGCTGGACACCATAAAGGTGAGGTTATGATACGTCATCATTACACAGTGCATTTTTCTTGGTATCAAACATGTTACGTTAGCCACTTAGCCATATTCATGTGAAAAAATATAAGAAAAGCTTAAAAGAGCGTTAAATATAAATAAGCAGAAGTTGCTTTATACACATAATGCAAATAAATTTAATGTCAAGTATTCGGTTATTTATAACTAGCCGCTTTCATAAGCGCAATGCTGAAAAAAGGGTCGTTTGACCCTTTTCCGCAAACGTTTAATTGAATATGTTACGTATTTTTTCCCTTATCCGGTAATGTTTGCTCGAGCTATCAAAGCGTGGCTCTGCATTATGTAATTTTGCGACGGCGAGCGAGTCTCGCTGTCTCGGTCGTTTCTTAATCGTAAAAAATGATAACTAAGGTGCATTTACGCTACAGGTGAGACTGCAGACTATGCCGCCTGTGGGACCCAACGAGGTACCACTCTACCTGGGAACATGGGACTGCGCCAAGAAAACTTTGACCAAGGAGGGCTTCCGTGGATTTTACAAAGGTACAGATGAAAATTTTAAAGACTTTTATCTTGTGAGTTTACTCAACAATCAATTATGCATACTTTATCTTTTATTTCATTTGTTTTTCTGATATTTAACACATTTGTTTATCAGGAATGGGAGCTCCCCTTGTTGGTGTTGCTCCAATATTTGCAATGAGCTTTCTGGGCTTCGGGATTGGAAAGAAATTGCAACAAAAAGATCCTAATGAAGAGCTGTCAGAACTTCAGCTGTTTTATGCTGGAGCTTTCAGTGGTATATTTACCACAGTTATTATGGCTCCTGGGGAGCGAATTAAATGTCTCCTGCAAATTCAGCATGGAGATGCTAAAATAAAGTACAATGGACCAGTTGACTGCGCTAAGCAATTGTATAAAGAAGGTGGATTAAGAAGTATTTTTAAGGGTTCCTGTGCAACACTTTTAAGAGGTAATAATAGGTTTTATTTTTCGTCTTACATAGTTAACATTTTTATGAAGTACAAATAACTCGATCAACTAAACTTCATTATTCTCAATATTTTGAATATGAACACGTTTCCTTCTCAACCTACGTTTTGGCCATTTGCAGTCTAGTCCACCCTTACGGAGTGCATAAAATATTCCCATGTTTCTCAATGATTTAGGAGTAAAACAACGCGGAGCTGTTTCTCTTGTTCTATTCACCTGTTTAAAAATAAACAAAATCTAGTATCAATTAATGTTTTATAGAGATAAACAAAAAACCATCAATAAATCAATATACCAGATGAGGATTCCAAGATGTCATGTCACAATTGCAGTCCCAAGGATTGCCATCTAATCTTATATTTTGTACTTGAAATTGTTTGTGGGACATGCGTAAGCTTTTGAAAAAATCTGGAGGTAAATTCAATAACTTGTTCTTTGTAAGGATTATTTCCTTAAGCTTTTTCTGCTGCTGGATGGTAAATAGACCTGGTGGAATGTATTCTAAATCATTATTAGAAAGATCGATTTTTATAACATTTTCTAGTCCATAGAAAGCATCCATTGATATTTCTGCAATATGACAGTAACTCAAATCTAAATCAGTGATAGTACTGAGGCTGTTAAATGCATCAAAGTCTATTTTTAATATCTTTCCTTTTAATTTTAGTTCTTTGAGTAATGGCATTCCTTGAAAAACAAATTGTTCAAGTACTGGAAAATCTAGATCATAAATATGTAAAATTTCCAAATTTTTTAGTCCTAAAAATGCATTTTTTTGCAATTTAAGATTTGCTCCTCCACCACCTAATTCCAGTCGTATTGTTTTATTCATTATTTCAAATGTGCTATAAAGAACAAATTAATTTACTTTAAATCACATTTAAATACTAAAGGTAATATTCAGTTTTTGTACATACCTTGGAAAAATGACATCTAAAGGGTTTTCACGAAAATCAGCTGATATAAGAGCTGGGAATGGTGGGAAGGACAAGTCTGACAGAAATGTTAAATTGTTGCCACTAAGATCAAGCTTTTCAAGAACCAGAAGCCCAGCTAAGTCAACGCTTGATAATGTCAATAAGTCATTATCAGCCAAAGATAAATGCCTTAAATTTGGAGTACCATAGAAACAAAATTCGGGTATAAATTTTAGATTATTTTTCTGCAAAGACAAGAACTGCAAATTTTCAAGGCCATCAAACATATGCCAAGATATATCTTCTAATGCACAATCGTAAATTCTGAGATGTGTCAACGCACTCAAACTTGTCAACAAATTTGTAGACTCTCTATATCCTTCCATCTCTTGTTTGTAAATATCGTAAGGTAAAATTTCTTTATCTTCATTGTTACCAGATTGTTGACTTAGAAAGATTAATCTATGACCCGTTTGGTTTCCATTGTCAAAATCAGATTCTAATTTTGGTGGATTCACAGGTTTAATTACAAGATTAGCTTTGCTTTTATCATTTAGACTTAATCTTGTTAATGTTACTTTTTCTAAATTTAAATAAACTAATGTACTGGCCAGTGGAAGTAGGGTATCAGCTGATAAAAGAATCCCTGTTTTATCATTATTTCCTTCAACACTGTTAGTTTTCAAAGGATCTCTGCTCTCCATTCCTTGAATATCTAAAGATATTAAATCTTTAAAATGTTCCATGTCTTCTGCTTGCAAAATTATTTTTGAATTTCCATTTCCTGATTCTAAAAGGGTAAAAATCTGAAAAAGCGTTAATTTATTAGATTACAAGCTATTAATTAAATTTTAATTTAATAATAATGTCGAATAATTCACCTGTACATCTTCCGGTAATTTTGACAATAATTCTTTTGGATTTTCTGTGATAATGCATATTGCCACTTTCAAAAGTTCATTAGCTAAGGGATGATCATCCATATTGTTAATTGTATCATCCTAAAAATTATTAATGTTAAATATTATTTATTTATTTATCAAATGTAGGAGAATATGTTCCATTATTTATGTAAAAAGGATTTTAAATTGTACATTTAAGTTAATTCATAACTAAAATGTCTAATTTTAAAGATTTATGCCTCAAAAATTTTATATTTTATTTGGAAATATGATTGCAGTATCATATTGAAATATAAAAACAGCTTATTCTCGAATTATTTACTTACATCAATCCCATTAGAGTACTTAAACCGTTGATGTAATGGCAAATCCGCAAATCGGAGAAATTCACAGGAACACTCACGTGGGCATCGCACTTCCCACACGGCGCCAATGTCGACAATTTCAGCTACACTCCATCCCTAATTTACATGGATGATTATTTTTTCTGTTTTTATAAAGAACAAAATTTTTATTTACCAAAATTAATGTTGTCAAAAAGAAGCATGTAAAATCCATTATTTAATTTCCACTAAATTTTAAAATAGTAAATTTAATGGTGCTATAGAACTCAGTCTGTACTGTTGGACTGAGAGAAACTTCAGAACATCAGTGCGTTATCTGTTTACTTGCTATGGTCCCTATCAACCACAGGATGTCCACTATCTGTTCAACCCACGCACATTACACTCTATTATTAATTGATATGTGTAAAATATTTGACGAAATAGAAAAAATAATATGTAAATTATTTTAATTATAGATGTACCTGCCAGTGGAGTTTACTTTACTACTTATGAAGTTATAAAGAGAGCATTGAAATCGGAGGATGGAAGTCTGGGACTTTTATCAACCATAACTGCTGGAGGTTGTGCAGGAATAGCTAATTGGATAGTGGGAATGCCCCCAGATGTTCTCAAATCCCGGCTTCAAACAGGTAAACTTTTTTAACAGAACAAAATTAAATTTTTTTAGTAGTGAAGATTTAAACCAATTTATTTTTACATGCAGCTCCAGAGGGAACGTACAAAAAAGGAGTGAGAGAAGTATTTGTACATCTAATGAAGACAGAGGGACCAACAGCTCTTTACAAAGGTGTGGTGCCTGTTATGCTCCGAGCTTTTCCAGCAAATGCAGCCTGCTTCCTAGGCTTTGAGTTTGCCAAGAATTTCCTGGACTGGGTAGCCCCAAATTTGTAACAGCTTTAGCTAGTTCACTGCTAGATATTCCCTTTTATAGAATTTTTTGTTGACAATATCTGTTAAGTTTGAAACTTAAAAGGATATTTTTTTCATTAATAGGTAATGGAGGATAGATAGCATTTATAAAGTACCCTATATATATATATATACATATTCTTTAAGCCTAAGAAATATCAATGCAATTGATTTATTATACTTTATATAGAATTTATATTTTTAAAGTTATGAAAATGTTAATATTTCTGAAATGAAATTGTATTTTTTAGTAGGATAATTTTTATAAATGTGCGCATTGCATTAAATTAAATGTGCTACTTATAAAAATTATCTTATTAATAAATTTACGATTTTTTTGACTGAATTGTAAAAAAGAGAGAATGATTTAAAGCCAACTCTATGAAACAAAGTGAAAGTATTTGAAAGTAAATGCAAATTTTGTACATAAATATGCAATTTGCACATATTAATGTGCAATTTCACTCTGCCGAAGTAATAATTATATATCGCAGAAATATTATTTTATATTATTTGATTAATTATATACTACCTAAATCCCATCAATTATTTATGGGAAAATTTGTAATGCCTAAATACATACATATCAAAAGGAAAGGGAGTATTAAGGGTTGTCCTATGAATTTTTCGGAATTTCAGTCAATTCCGAAAGGTGGTAAATGCAATATACTCAATTAGTTGAATCAAATTGATTGGTTTTATACACATGCTATATTTTATTATATTTATTTATAATTTATGTACACTTTCATTATATATCAATTAACAGAGTATAAAGATCCTGTAACAGTCATTATAAAAATTAGGTTCTTGCCCAACTAAGCTCGAGCAATATAATGTTGCACTTTTATACACATTTCTTTTTTTTTAGTTAAACGCCATGCGAGACACGCCACAAATGTGATTTCAATTAAGTTTAAAAAACTCGTTTTGTAATGTGATCTTAAAGTAATATCGCACATAGGAATTGTACAAGGAATTTGTTGTAAATGATCTACAAATGACATTTTAATAACAAAAATAAATTTATTTTATCAAACGGTCGCTAATTTTTTTTCTCCAACATCTAGTGCCCTTAATCCTCCCATCCATCGTCATCCTGAGATTCGCACTCGCTGGTCGCAGAGTTCCTGTCAGAAGTGGAGGATTCGTTGGGCTTCGGTGGCGGTGGAATCATACTTGACATCCTTGCAAACGCATTGTTGGCCATTCCGGAGATGCACTTGCGCCTAAGGGACAAAGTGGCGTGGAGATCGGCCATGAGGTCACCACCGACAGAAGCGGAAGACCAACGATCCTGGGTCTTGTCGTTGGGGACGAAGTGTCGCAGCTTCGCCCTGCCAATGCCACCGGCGTCTCGGATCTCGGCCATAAGGTTGCTCCGGTCGACAGGTACAGAAGCGGGCTTTGCCTTTGGTTGCTTCGCAGCTTGCTTCACCTCCTGCTTTTCTTCAGGAGGCGAGACTGGTGGCGGTGGTGGCGGAGGCGGAGGCGGTGGAGGCGGCGCCGCTTGGCTTGGAGCTGGAGGGGCATCGGAAGTGTCTTTCGTTAAAGCTTCAGACTTGATCTGAGGTGCAGGAGGAGTAGACACGGCACTAGACTGAACTGGAATGTTACTCGTGATCGTTTCAGCTTTAGAAACGTTTTTCTCAGGGTTCTGAGACTTTTGTGGCTCTTGTTCGGCAGTGGATTGCGAAGGAGGATCCTTACGAATGATGGGTGTAGCCACAGCTGAGGATGGAGCTATCGGACTTTGTAAATTTAGGTCAAGAGTGAAACGCTCATCATCCACTATGCCTGGCAAGTCTGGCAGTGTAAGTGGAACGTTCAATTGTGGTACCTGAACGCAAAGTTTATTCAAATATAAATGTAAATATTTTTCAACAAAAGTATATACTGTAAATATAATTTTACCTCTCCTAATGTTGGAGCGTACAAATAAGTTGAGGGAGACTCCATTTCAGAGGAATGCCAAGGTTGCAAAATAGAATCTGGAGCATCACCAATTTGAGCTTTGTCTTCATTTTGTCCTATTTGCGAATTAGTACCACCTCGAGATTCCTTTGTATTAAAAGGCAAAAGAGAATCAATTGAAGAAACATTTTGTCTGGTCCTATCATTTTCCACTTCATAAGTCTTTGTTTTCGCACTAGGTTTCGATTTTACATAGTAAAATTGCAATTTTTCTTGCATATTGAAGCTATTTACATACTGTCCATTTTCTATCTTACTATTCACAGTCAAAGGTGAGTCATATTTATCCGATATTGGAACAGGACTCTTGTAAATTGCAGTATCCTGAGTTTCTTTCCTACATTTTGGTTGTATAGTTAATTTATATTCTTTGTAAATGTGATTGGCTGGATATTTTGCCGCAGAATACATTTTAACAGCTTTCAAATTTAAATTTGTTTGAAGATAATCCAATCTCCCCTGAAGTTTTGTGGCTCGAGATCGAATATCACCAAGTCTACAAAATAGATAAAAAATTCAATATCTGAAAATTATACTTGTTAGATTCCATTAGTACTTACCGCTTAGAATTTTCTGAAATTCTTTCATTTATAGAATTGAAAATATGCGACACTGCAAAATCTAGATTATCTAAAGCTTCAGCAATTTGTACAATTGTTTCTTCGTGTCGCAGGTCTTGAGGAATTATAGCTTAAAATAATTTATTAAAAAAAATATATATGAATAAAATAGATTTATTTACTTCTTACTTAATTAATACCTAAATATCGAAATATTGCTTTAGTAGATAGATACTATACACTTTAAAATTCGAAATTAAAAAATTATACTGATTTACTTACATATTTCAATTCGTTCTGGCATTTTTGAGTCTTAAAAAGATTTACTAAAAGCTCTAAAACATAAATGATAACTTTATCACAAGTTTCCAAATAAAAATCTTGTCCTAAACATTATAAACACTAGACTATTTTGTAAATAGTATAGTGCAGTACAACAAAATTTTTTAGGTTACTATTCACTGCTTATGTAGTCATTCGATTTGCCAACATTCTGCTTTACCGTTTGAGTGGAGAAATGTAATTAATTTTTTTATAACATGATTAATTTTTATTTTATTAAAATTAGAGCAAAAATCACCTACTTATCGCAAGCGTGCGATAAAATGGCGTTCATCGCCCTTATGTTGTAAAATATTGTTCAATGCGCGTGTGAAAAATGATTCCCGCGGAATAATGTGTGATTATCACCCTCGCGCTACTATATAAACTTCTTTATAACTCTTCCGAGAATCAAGTTTTATGCACTAGTATTGAAAATAACTATTTTAACATAGTTTTAATATTAATTTTAATTTTAATAATTTATTTATACTTAAATGTGAATACTTTTCACTCTCTATGACTATATTTATTTATTCGTATCATATTGCATAACTTTTAAAAATTTGTTTGAAAAGGTTTAAAAATAAACAATAATTACAGAAAGTAGAAGTATTTTATTAAAAATAATTATATTTACAAACTAGCGTGTACTGTTTTGAAGATATATGTATCATTTAAATAAGTCGTAATAAATTCGGGAAAATCTCGATTATTTACAATTTCTAAAAATACGTTAAATGCAACAGCTAATTTTGTTTTTGATACATTATAAATTCCGTATTCTTTTATTAATAAATCCAAAATGCTTGAGGCTTCCTTAAAAACATACTCTCTTGTTATAATCTTATTTTTATTTTCTATTTCTGCAGAATGTCTAATCCACTGCCAAACTTGCGCTCTGGAGATTTCAGCTGTTGCAGAATCTTCAACAGCTCCTTTAAATTCGAATATACCTTTACCACACAGCCAATTGTAAATAAAGAGTATGGCAACTGTAATATTATGCCTCAACCCTTCTTCTGTTACACCTCCTTTTGGCAATGTTAACAAATCTGTCTCTGTAATCAGTTCAGAAGTTCCAGGATTATTTATCTGATTTGGTAAAGGTCCTCCATATTTTTTCCACATTTCATGGACATACTCTATAAGACCAAAATCATACACCATAAAACCATCAATGCCTGCTTGTATTTCTTCTAATTTACTATTTAGAACACTTTCAACGATTTTATGAAATTCTGCAGATTGCTTTGATGGTAAAAGCTTGGCTGCCATTCCACCTGTTGCATGAGCGTTCCTCTTATGGCATGTTCTAATTACTAATTGCATGTACTTCTTTAAAAATGGTTTGCTCATATTTACATACTTATTTCTATCTGGAAGTATAAAAGAGGGATCATCTCCAAATTTAGAAATTATTGTTGCTGCATAGTCCCAAATGCCACAGTTCAAACCTAAAGAGTGATCTTTTAATTCATATAAAATCTGCTCCATTTCAAAGGAAGACAGAATATTTTCAATCAGAACACATGCTTTAATTGTGCCATAAGGAATTCGCAACCTCAGTTGAGACCAAATAAATATTTCATTCCAGAGCTTAGCCTCCAATGCACCTTCCATCTTTGACAAGTAGAAAAATGGTCCAGAGTCACACTGAGCAAGAATAGCTGCATTGTGAAACATCAAAAGGCCAAAATCAAACAAAGGTCCAGGAACTTCTTTGCCATCAATACTCATATTGTGTTCTATCATATTCCAGGCTCTTGGTCGCAGCATAAGAATTGGTGCATCAGCAATTTTGGGTACTTTAGGAATCTCATTTCTGACAGCTCTGAAAATATTGTACAGTCCACCTATTTGATTTTTCCACGTAGGACAATGACCGTCGTCGAAATCAACTTGAATTCCCTGTACATTAGCTTTCAAGGCCAGTGTAAACCGATCTAAATCACTAGGACTGACATCTCCCAGATCTAAGTGGCGATTTTGTAATCTGTGATCTAAAAGAGATTGATCAACCTTATTACAACGTTTTGGTTAACTTTAATTATTTATTTCAATATTTAATAAAAGCAATTTTTTCAGATTTTTGTTTGTTTGTTTAACTTACTGACTGGAGCTACCTTCCACTCTTCATCGACATAATTCGATTTAACAAACTTTGGTATCTTACGAGTCTTCTGCAAGAAGTACTTCTTCTCAAGCCTCGCAGTGTATAGCTCGTCGATCTTATTTTGAAAATGCAAAATGAGATCGTGCAAAAATTCCACGGCCTCTGACGTCAGCAAAGTACGGAATTCGCGCTCGAGCCCCGGCGGTGCGGGGCTCAAATATACATCGACCTGTGTCCTTACTCTGCTCATGATTCACTAATTCTTCATTTATCGTTTCGCTGCTTATACACTGCGAGCACAACAGCACACAATAACAGATAATATCATCGACCCCAGTTATAATTACGTTGCGCGCCGCAGATAAAGTATCGTTAGTAAACAACATTTCAGAATAAATTAAGTAGTAGCGCCACGATTACAAGCGCTTGGATAAATCCTTGGCGTTTTCTTTGCCGTCAGCAATGCGCGAGCCGAATTGAAAAGCTCGTTTGGGAAATTTTGAGGCTTCGATAAGTTGAAGTTTGCGCGCCAGCAGGCGCAAGAGCAGCTTATCGCCCAGGCCTGCCGGAAATTTTTCCGTCGGACAGCATCTACGAAAATTGAAATAAAAACGATTAGATCTTTACAGATAGTACTGCTGATATATCGTCATAAATATGATCGCGAAAACAACATTGATAACTGCTTATTGGAATTTAAGTAGCTTAACCGCAAGTCATTGAAAAACAACATTAAATGAAATAGACTAAGTTAGAGTTTTTAAATTAGGAGGAATATAGATAATGTAATTGTCGTACCTTTCCCAAGCCGGAAGTTTTTGCACAAATTCAGTAAAATCCTCGTCCAAATAAGGCAACCTGGATTGCCTGCCGTGATCGGCTACCATTCTATCATCTCTGCCTAGATTTCTCTCCGAGATCCTATCAAATTCAAGTTTTAATTCTTCCGTAAGGGCAGTCCAGCCATTGCGTTTCAGTGTCGTCCTGTGCCTCATGTATCCACCAAATTGTTCGTCGGCACCCATGCCGACAAGAAGCACACGACAAGTCGATTCGTAAGGCTCTTTTGTTGAGAACATGCAGCTCTTTGCTCTGCTGGCGAACCAAACGGCGCAGGCCATACTGTCGTCGAGTATTGTTGCGTGTGGATACACCAAATTTGCAATTCGCGTTGATCGACACTTTTCCAATTCTTCACAAGGTACATCAACCTGAAATCAAGTTTAGTTCAAAGTCTTTTTATATCAGTTGTAAAAACTTAATTTAGTTAGATATAGTTCATACTTCAAGGAAGTTGAATTTCCGTTTAGGACAGATCTTTAATAGTTCATCATAAGTTGTTCTGCCAGTTATCCTGTCTGGAACATCATAATTGGAGTTGCCTTTTTTTTCAAATGCAACATTGATTAAATCTATTGCTTCATCAATGTCAATGTGATTGTGAGCTAATGCCGCTAAAATCGCTGAATCCAGTCCACCTGAAAATAAAACGCCAACTTTCACATGTTGGCATGTTTGGTCAGTTCCATTTAATTTTGTGCAATTTCTACAAAATCTAGGAATAATTTGAACTCTTCTTTTAACTGATTCATTAAGCAAAATTTCCAAGTGACTAACGAGCTGCATAATAGTCTCTTCTTTTAACAAATAATCCATAATTTCGTCAAAATTTTGATACTCCTTGATATTTTTCACATATTTTAAGAAACCCATTTCAGATGTAGGATGAATATTGATAAATAAATCATGTGTGCTTGGTAAACATTTTGATTCCACTACTTGAATTTCAGCATTGTATTGATTTTTCAAGTCATTTATACTGTTAAAAAATTGTTCATTTGGTTTATACCAAGGCATACATTTCAAAGATAATTTCTCCTTATTTAAATCAACTATAAATATTCCTATAGCTGGTACTTGCATAATGTTTCCTATACTTTTGTCAGCCACAGATGTGAGAAGTAATGATTTACAATCTTCATTTATCCTGAGTAACAAACTATGCCTTCCTAATCTGTCTCTTCCAAAATATAGAAAATTCGATGATTTCTGATAATAAATAAAACTAAATGGTCCTTTAACTTTATTCAATGTTGTATAAACATCTGTGGAACTTTTTAAAGACATTAAAACATTTTCACTATCACAAGTGTTTTCTTTGAACTAGAAAAATACAAGAAAATACATATTTAATAAGTTTAAATCAAATATTAAAATTAGTGCTTAACTGTTAAAAGCCAAATATCAATATCTTACCATATCACCAGAGAAAACATCTCCATTCCAAAGAAGAGTATTGCAGTCAGTGTCAACAAGTGGTTGCGAAACTGGCTTCAATCCTTGCATCCATAATATGCTTGCGTAGAACTGACCATGCCACTGGTCCGTGAGATTCTCTTGTATCCCGTGTAAACCATCTGGACCTCGTGTAGCAATGAAATCTTTGCAGAGGGTCCACTAATAAAAAAGCACCAATTATCATTGCATTCTTTTAAATTCTACTGTCAAATGTGAACTAAATTTTTATCAATTAAATAAACAAATAAAGAAGTAAATAAATTAATAAAATACTTGTTTTTATCGAACGAAATTATATGTAAATATTTATCTACAAAGTGTTGTCTCATATGGGTGAAATTGTTTGAATTGTTTGACTGTTAGGTAGTCATGTAATTTGGTATTTAAAAACAGACTTTCGTTACCTCGCACGACTCCTCTATTTTGCATGGTTGTTCTCCACTGCTTGCGCAAGTTACGGTGCAAAATATTCCGCACATACTTGACTGCTCCTAATGATAAGTATCCCTTTCTTGAAAGTTTAGTAACAATTTATTAAGAAAAACATGCACGTGTGAAACTTCATCGCAGCTAAGGTTAGGCGTGAAGGCCGTCCGGCATTGGAGGTTGGACGACCAATAAAGGCGCGCAATTTTCGCCGCGGCTTCATTTAAATGTGCATGTAATTACTTTGAGCTTAGGTAAGTGCAACCTACTTTTTTCAATGTTTTTCTTACGCAGATGCGACAAAGGATTCTTGCCTCTAATCTTTTGCATCATTATCGTTAATTTTTATTTACATTTCCTAAAGCTGTGAAATACTAAAAAATATGAATAATTCAAACGCACTTTTTTCTTGAAAAATAATAAAAGTGCACTTTTAATGATCAATGCAATTTAAAGAAAACTTGGTTTTTAAGTTTCGAGGGCAAACGTGAAAAAACTAATGATAAAATTAAAAGGTGAAAATTGCACAAAGGGAAAGGGTTGACAGAAAGACACGGTACAAGTCTGAGTAAATAGTCAGATAAATATATATTTTATTTTTTTTTTCAATATACAAATTTGCCTACAATATATTAAGGAACTACTAATTCGACCGACAACTCAATCGCCTTATCGCTCTTAAACATATCACGAATCATTGCGAGTTTGGTTTTGAGCGTAACAAGCACTTTTTCGTTTTTCCATCCCTTCTCGATCGTCACCTTCGCCGTCCGATCGTTCCCCGCCGCGTGGCGCGAAACTCATCCATCCGTTCCTCCTCTCATGAAAATACACACGTCCCTGTTGGCTTTTTACTTCGTCGCACACATAAAAAAATATCGCGAATGCATATATCGAATCGCACAACACCCGTGAGCTTTTTCCATTTCTTATTTTTTAATTGTGTGTGTCTTCTTTTTTATTTTAAATCTTACGTAAGTCGTCGCGTTCCTTCGTTCTGCTGCTTCTTCCGCAAGATCTTTTGCATTCCCGATCGTGAGATATAGTTTCTTTTTTCGTATGCTGAGAACAAAATTTTTCTCTTGAACCTCTTCTCCGCGGTTAAAATCAACTCGGATCGTAATACACATACACTGTGGATACTTGCTACGTACTTAGTTCGTTATTTAATATTTTTTGCACAGTTTCGGCTAAACTAAAAGACTTTACGTTAGTTTCGTTATCTAAATGCACACTTAAATTCGTCGCAGCGATCCAGGATCGACGACGAGCAAAGAAGAAGTTCAGCTCCCGAGTCTCTTTAAGTGTTACTCTTTTTCGGGAATAGCGTACACATATAGCCCGGTGATGACAATTAAGTTTTTTTTTCATTACACAAAACAGCCAAAGCGTATGCGGCGTCAGCGTTTCACGCTGTCATGCTCATTAAATGTAAGCCCAACCGAATCGACTTGCCGATAGCGTGGATCGACGAATTTGGCTTAAATATTGTCTATCCTATTACCGTTCATTCGCATCGGAATTTAATCGCGCGCTTCGTCTGCGAATGAAATGTCTGACCACACGGGCGATTAGCTCCCTAGATGTTCGACACTACCATTGAACTGCTTTTTTTTTCTAACGATGTAGATACAACTGTTAAACGGTTTGATTTTTTTCCACATGCGGACAGCTACGGATAGGATTACAAGATCGTTTGTTTCTTTTTTTTTCTCTTACATATGAGTTATGAGAAAAATAGCATTATCTCTTTGTTTAAAATTTTGTTTACAGTGTGTGTTTTTTTGTACTCGGAGAAAAAAATTTCTAATGAAAATTGTAGTAGTCTATTTTAATGCTCTCACAGATTGATAATTTTGGAAAAATTATAATAATTTCTTGTAAAATTTGCAAGAAACGATTGTATTTTTTCTAATAGTGTATGTGAGAACATTAAAATAGAGCAATACAAATTTTAATGGAACTTTGTCCTCCCATGTTGTTTTTGTTATAAGTACACGCAATAAATATAGATCAAAATTTTACAAAAAGTAAAGGAAAATCTACCAGTCTATGGTTAATTCAAGAATAAGTGATGTGCTACTTCTGTATATATGTATACGCTGCAATTTACACGTTTCGTCGTTGAGTCGAGAAAAAAATATACAGTTCACAAGTATAATCTACATTTTTTATGAGCTATTTAATTGGCAATGTTACATTTTAATGTTTTTTTTCTTATTTAGTAGTCATTTTTTTCGTATCACTTACAAGTATGACTTATTTTTATCGAATTAACGGGGAGAGGACTAATGAAAGTTTTTTTTTAGGACCATCGAAAAAATAACGTGAAGCTGAGTACACTTTCAAAGGTTCGACTGTTACATTAGCAATATTGAACATTGACTTTTAAAGCCTTAATGTGTTGCGTTACGCATCGATACATGAACTTGGTACGGTCACAAACATCGTATAATTTTTGTCTCTCTGGCGGTTTTTCCTTTCCGTTCCAAAAAATCAGCTCAGAACATACTTTACTTTAAACAAAGCCGCGAAATTTAAAGTCTCGTTTCCGTTCGAGCGCGACGGGTCTAAAAAAATGTTATAAAAATATTTCGTTTCGGGCACAAAAAAACACTTCTATGGCACAATCCGATACAACCATCGTGAAATTTCGCAGACTGTTCTTTTCTTCTGGTCGAACGCTTCTTCTAAAGTACAATAAATTTTCCACGCAACTATACACCACCTTTGTTTAAAAAAAAGTCGCAATAAAACGCAAGTGTTGTGTGATTTAATACCTTTTGTTTGATCAATCATGATGAGTAAAAAAATTCGTCATACCGCAATTATTAACGAATGCTCATTTTCACCTTTATTTACAAGAAACCGAAAGAGACGGAAGATTAAGAGAAATCAATAAAATACCGCGCTAAAGGTAATAATCGATATAACATATCTTTTACAGAAAAATCTATATAAACTTTTTACACAATCAAAACTGTCTTTAGCAATGAACGAAAAAGAAGAATCATAATGTAGAATACACTCGAATTATTTACAAATAACACGCAAGATCGAAAACCGTCTCGACTTGGAGAAGCCGCAGTGGCCGAGCCGAGGCCGCGATCGCGGGGGCGTCGTATATACATCGCGGTCGGCGATAGGGCCCCTTCTGTACAAGGCGCGGGCCCGCGCTGGAGAGATAGAGAGACAAAAAAATTTGCGGGGGGGAGAGGGGCTGACTAAAGGTGGGCGAGGACCTCGACGGCGGTGACGGGCGGCGTCTGGTCGCCGCTGAGGATGACGGGCTCGCTCTCCGTCTGGACGATGCGCACGAGGTTCGCGTCCTTCTTGGAGGGCACGAGGAGCGAGCAGGACTGGTGGGGCTGGGCGGCCCGGTGGCCGCAGTAGCTCGGCGGCCGGCTCTCGCGGCCCACCGACGCCTGCAGGCTGCCGTTCGCCGTCGGACCTGGCAGGGCGCCCGCGGCCCCGGTCGCGCCGCCCGTCGCGCAGCTGCCCGCGTTCGACCGGTACGTCGGCGGCGGCGACGACGTCGGCTGCAGGCGGTCCAGCAGCAGCAGCCGCAGCCTGTACTCCTGCATGCTCGCCTGGGGAACAATAGATCTCGATTAATTTTTCTTGAAAATTAAATCTTCAAGCGTTTTCAAACACATTGCATTTTTTTATATAATTTAGTTCAAGAGAGAACATTTTGTCAAGTGGCCGAAGCGCTATAACCCGTTCTGATTATTTAGATTATAATGAAATAGTCTTAAATAGAAGTAAATAAATAATTCGAATTTTTATTAAAATTTTTGTACACTATATACTTGCCTCGAGGCGCTACCGCACCTCTTGATTTTTGATTAGTAAAAATGAAATTACTAAGCTTGTAGAAAAAAGGTAAAAAAAGGAATAAAAAGCTAAAAATGTGTATGATCTTTTTTCTGGTAAATAAAAATGTTTTCGATTATCGATATCTCTCAAGTTTTATGTGAATGTGTTGTTTTTATTCTGCTCAAATTGAAAAAGTTAAAAATATAAATTTTTTATTATACCTATTCTAGTGAAATTTTTAAGTTTATAAAAAAAACTGTACAAACACGCACATATGAAGTTTTAAGCCCTCGTGAAAATGAAAGCTTCCTTCGTTTTATTATCAAATAATAAATGTTTATTGTTTAATTTATATACGAAAGAAATTTTCATTTGTACATAGCTTAAAAAAATAAAGATAATAAATTTATCTGAAAAAAGAAATTACCTACGTGTAGATGAAAAAAATCGTTTTTCCGGTATTTTTATACCTCGTAGATTAATAAAAAAAAAAGCACGGCAGCCTTCGAAAAGCTCGGGCTCCATATATCGTCGAGGCATTTCGCTGCTCGTAAAATCCGCGCGGCGCGTAAATCTGCGCGAGACTCACCTGATAACTCGGAGGCGGCGTTCTGAACTGGAACTCGGGATAAATCATGGCAGCGTAGGGGTGCATGGGTCGCGCGGGCGGGATCCTGCCCGAGATGCCGGTCAGGCCGAAGAAGCCGCTGCAGTTCTCGCGGCTCGTGACCCGCCAGGCCACCGCCGACACCGTCACCAGCACCACGCCGATCCCTGAAACACAGCCAAGTCCACGTTTACGCATCGCGACTTTTCCGCTTGGAGTACCAAGTCAGCGCCGCGGCGGGGCTCGGGGAGGTCGACATTTTTCCGCGTATCGACTCGACCCCCGCGGCGCGATATTGAATCTCTTATGGAGCATCCGAGGCGTGAAGGAGAAAGAGGCACTTGAAATTTCGCGCCCCGCTTCTTATTCTCCGGATGGAATTCACGTCTCTTGTGCGCGAATATCCGAGCGAGCGGAGCGACGGGGGAGTTTAAATGAATTTTTTAACGCGCACTCGAGCGGAATGAAGAGTCTCGCGGGTGCGTGACTTTATTCTTAATTTTTATCGGCTCCCGTTGTTGCTTTAATCAGTAAGTTTTCATTTTTATCTCTCTCGAGTAATTAAGCATTCTTTTATTCATTAAAACAATTTATGGCAGTTCCCTTTACTTAATTTTACTTTTCAATTTTTATTTAAAGTGTTTTATATTTCAACTGTAAATTTTTGCATTAAAAATTAATATAGAAAGAAATTTTTCTTAATTTTTGTGATAATTTTCTTTTTTGAAACACAGTGCAAGTCTATTTAATCATCTTATTTTCTTCCCTTCTCGGATAATGGATTTAAAAATTAACTGTAAACTAAATTCAGTTTTAGTTCAAAGTTTTAGTGTACGCATCACAAACACCTGCAGCGCAATTTCATCGGGCTTAAAAATTAATTAATATTTTGATTAAAGCAAACTTTCTCCACCCCCGGGAAAATCAGCTACCCCGAGCAATCGCCTTCATAAATTCGACGGCGCAAGAGAAAAAGGCGGTTGGCGAAGGAGGCGATCAACTCCGCGAAAATTCAGCCGCTATAAATCCTCTCCTCTGCCGAGCCCTCGAGCCGCGCGGCGGAGTAAGAAGCGCCGCGAGACGCGGCTCCATTAGCGTCGTGTGCCGCCGACAGGCGCGTGCGTCCGACACGCGATTTTCCGGAAAGCCCGGGCCCCGGCACCGAGTGGAAAATCGGCGCGTAGGAGGGGCCACCGCGGCCGGGCAGCCGAGCGGAAAAGAAGCGAGAAGGAAAAGGGCTCGGCTACTCGTTGGAGTCACGAGCGCCGTCGTCGCGCTCGGGCGCGCCTGTATAGGGGGGTCGCGGGCTCCTTACTCTGCCCGCGCGCAGTCTTGCAATTATCGATTCGCTGAGATTCCCTTCGTAAAAAAGACTCGGCCTTTTCATTGCCCTTAGTATAGCTCTGGGATTGGTTGAGCGATAGCTATCTTTCATTTAATTTTTTTGTATATTATTGTTTATTTGACATCAAATCGCAAAAAGTATCCGTGTGTAAAGCGATTTGCTCTCCTAAAATATTCATTAATAAAATCTTGTGATTGGATAGGTGCCATCCTAAGAATGTTTTAATTTTATGCAAATAATATGTTGAAGCGCAACATTTTGTATCTGATGAAACCTTTGATATATTGTTTTAAAAAAGTGCTTAATTTGTACAATAAATATGGTTATAGTTATAAATAACATTCTAATTGCATCTTGTTATAATAGATTCTCCCTTGCACCTATTTGGCATTGGACTTTCCATGTCTGATGTTTCCTTAGAACTTAATCCAGTCACTAAGCGTTTCAATTCAGCTATAGCTTTTCCCGGATTCAATCCTTTGGGACAAGTTTTAGT
This sequence comes from Eurytoma adleriae, assembly GCA_900480045.1. NCBI lineage: Eukaryota > Metazoa > Arthropoda > Insecta > Hymenoptera > Eurytomidae > Eurytoma > Eurytoma adleriae. Next base: position 28,054 of record UXGC01000212.1, read on the forward strand.
GCAATTAAATATCGTATGGCATCTAAATACCGAAAAGAAGTCTCTTAATTTTAGTAATCGTTCCGAATGATCTAAATCTCTCGAGTCAATAATCCACCTATATGCCTGCGGAAGAATTTCAATTGTAATGCCTTTTCTACAAAACAATGAAGAAAAAAAACGTATTTCTTACTTGCATAAGAACTGCGGGACCCAAGTATTTATCGCCAGTCCACCAGTACGGAGGACAGGAATAAGTGCAACACCCGCATAGAATGCACTCGTACAAGCCATCAATTTTCTTTCGGTCGCGCTCGCTTTGCAGCAATTGTCTCAAACCGATAAAATCGTCTTCTCCGGGGCGCTTCAAATATGGAGCAATTAATTGGTACTGCTTTAAAAAGTGTGACATGTCGGGAATCAGGTCCCTTATAATGTAGGTGTGTGGCAACGGATAAAGAATGACGGGTTTCTGCGGATCCTTGTCAATTTTTCTGAAACGAAAAGGCGAACGTTTGAGGAAAACATTGGCAGCGAATTTCGCTTTCGGTCTTGACAAACATTGCCTAGTCTTTACGTGATGCAGGACAGCGTGTTTACGCCGTTGATGTTCATCGCGCAACTTCCACAGATGCCCTCGCGACACGACCGGCGAAAACTCAGTGTGGGATCGTGTTCGGCTTTTATGAGGTGCAAAGCATCGAGGACCATTGTACCGCACTTTCTAAGATCTATTCGGAATTGTTGCACGTACGGTTTCACACAGGGGGTTTCCGGATTGTATCGGTAAATTTTTAGCGTTTTCATTTGAGGTTTCTTCTTTAACTGTCGGCGAAATGAAGACGTCGAGTGCGAGCAAACGTTTTAATTGAGGTTAACGTAAACATCATAATTGGTTGGTTAAAATATTCTGAAAAGGTTTTACCTCGTTGGACAAAACTTCTGATGCTGACTTATCTTTTGAATCTGACGCGCTGTCTTTTTCTCTCAAACGCGAGACGTGAATCAATCGAATGGTTTTTCTGCTCATGCCAGGATTGAAGAAGTGTTTCCTTAATTTCCACCGGTTCGCCCACGAGATTCTTGGCATTGTAAACAAGCAGTTTGACATTTTTAATTAGACGTTATTCATTCGAAAAACCAGTAATTAAAAAATTGTTTCGAGTATCGCTCGTACGTATATTTGCATATTTTCGCCAAAAGTGAATGCATGAAATGTGGGACAAACTAAATAGCCTATCTTCCCTTTGATTGTTAAATTAAAAAAATAATTGAATGTGTACGGGCTTAACCTCGTACGTCTAAAAACGTTACATGTATACAATTTTAAAACCTTCAATTTTATTTATAAAAAAATAAATCAATTTTTGTAAGGCTTTTTAATAAGTGTCGACCCATACTGTTCTAATACATTAATGAATTTTTCGTTTTCCTACTTGTAATTGCAATTTATTGCCTCGATAAGAAAATCTACGAACCAAAGATGAAATATTCTCTTAGGTAGTCAAGACTTTCGAAGGATAGTTTGAGCGCTCGAAAGAATGGCGGATCGATAAAGTTTACGATTCGAATCGAGGACGTAAACGGCTATTCTCGTGCGAAACGTGAATCGCTACGATTTTTTTTTAGTTTTCGAATGGCAAGCCAATCAATAATAAAGCGGAGCAATAAGACATTTAAAAATTCCTTTCGATAAATCGATCGCTACCGAATGGAACTACAGTTATACTATATTTTAATGGCAAAGATAAATAAAAGATGAATGCACGACGTTAAATTTCCTTTTTCTCGAGCACTGACAAATTACAGTCCAAATATATTGGCACTTTTAATCATCGTCCCCGTACGATCATGCATGCAGCGGGAGAATTAAAGCAAAATCCTCCCCCTCCAGCTTAAGTGCGCCAATTCAATCACAGCCAATTAGAAGTCCCGTGAAAATCGACGCCCGGGCGTCCCGATTTTCGGAAAGCCATCCCGAGCAGCCGGCGTCCGCTTTCCCACCCCCCGGCGGCAGCCTCTTAGCTCTGAGTCACTGCGCGCGTAGCGTGCACGCGGCGGGGCTGTCCCCCTTCGCAGGCTCGTCATCCGCCGGGCGGGAAAAGCGGCCGCGCCACGCAGTGTAATCGGGGTGGTGCGGGCGCATTGTGCCGGCGTCCCCGTGACGAATGCGGCCCTCCCCTCCGTCGAGATGCGTATCGCACGGACGGCCGGCCCTCGTTATTGCTGCCGCGGCCCGACGATCGGCATTAATGCCGCCGGGCTTATTCATCGGCCGCGCGTCACCTCGGAGATCCAGTTGCGACGGGGGAGAGATTTGAAAGGAGACGACGCGGGGATCGGGTCGGGGAGGGCGCGAGACGAGAGCCGAGGTTGCTCGGCGTTTTCCGCGATTTTCGGGGGAAATTAATTTAAAGGGAGGCTGCTTTCTCGGAGCGAAATTTGACGCTGGTATAGCTGGAGATTGGGCCGGTGTGTTATACGTAAGGCTGGGTGTAATTGATTGTACAGCGTGAGGTTTTGAGGTGAGTATGTATACATGCGCATGTCTATTGATTCGAAGAGAGAGCGACTTTTTCTTTCACTTTGGAGGGTGCACTTCCACAAGAGGGTGCCTTGAACAAGGGGTGGACGCCAATTTCTTTTCTTTATCTTTATGTTACACTTGCATGGAATGAAAATTCGTTTATTATAACTTTTTTCACGATAAAAAAGTTTGAGTACTAGGTATAATACTATCCACGTTTCTATACAGTCATAAAAGTATTGTATCAGTATAAATATAAAATAAAAGCAAAATATTTATATATATTTTTGCAACTTTTTGTAATTTTTGTACTTCTACTTCTATTATCTAGTAGCGTAAACTGTACAAGTGAAATTATGCTTCGTTGTCATCGTTCACCTCAGCGGCCACCAAATTAAAAGAACAATCGAGCTCAATGGAAAACCTCTGCCGGAGTTAGGTAAAACGGGTGCAAGACGAGTTGATTTAGACTCATCGCGATGGAGCGTGACGCGCCGAAAAGTGCGACCCGGCGAGGAAAAAAGTCCAAGTTTTTTCTCGCCGTCGAGGCAAGTAGGAATCTTACGGTCGTGTCGTCGCGAGAAAACAAGGTCTAGGACTCGCGCTGGAACGGGAGCACGCCGAGAAAAAGAGGCGAGAATCGTGTCGCACACAGTCAAGGCTCTATAAAAATATCGAGTTGGTTTATGGGAAAAACCGCAATAATATAAGTTTGTTCTTTTTTTTCGAGATTAACGAAGGCAACTTACTAGTTCAGTGTACGGGGATTCGTCGAAGGATAATTCAAATCATTGTATTATGAAACTACTGAGCGTTTTTGTGGATGAATAACTAAAATAGGTCAATATTAGCTTTTTAAAAAATGATGAACTTTCTGAGATATTTTGATACTGAAACATTTATTTATTTTACTTATACAGTATACCTTATACGTACAATGGTTTAATAAGTTACATCGATACAAACGAATACATTCAATGTAATTTTAAGAAGTTAACTAGAGAACGATATAAAAACAAGTTAAAAATAAAAAACATTGTTGATTACTTTAATTTTTATTACTTAAACTATGCTCTATTTGAACAATAAATCCTCATGTTATAAAATTTTATCTTGTATACAAGACTTAAATTATTGTAAACCTGCCAATCATCTCCGCGCATACGAAACGCGTTTCGTTCAATTCCATAAAAAACAAGTAGCTTTGATCAATAGTAATCTATAGTGAACGACGCATTAAAAAAAAATCTCCATCAATCCCTGTACCCGGCTGGCGGAGGCGTTTCCCCGCCGGCGCCTTTTTATCCGCGGAAAAAAGCCGAACTCGCGCTCCTCGCGAAAATAAAAAATTCATCGTACCATTGCCGATCCGTTCAATCTCCCAACTAGCGACGAGCCTCCTTGACTCTAATACCGCTGAAAGCGTCAACGGAATTCGTGCGAGGCCACGAAATTCGCGGCCGGAAAAGAGCCGTGGCTTGAAAGGTCGGCGCGGATGAAAATGCAGCGAAATGCGGACGATACGGGTTCTCAGGGATAGAGCTACGAAAAACAAGTATACGACTGACATGACTTTCGTGGTGGCGATACATATATTTCTAAAGGTCATATCCACAGTACCGATACTAAGTACTAAGTATGCGAGCTTTGAAAGAAGCGACGCTTTAATTATTGATGCGAGTTCTGTAATAGATTAGCAAATGAAGACTAAGAATTAGTGGATGTCATAACGTTTAAGTTTTTAGTGTAAAAAACTTTGAGTTTGTTTGAACATTTGCAGTAATTAAAGCGCATTACATTAAGGGAGCTGTTTCATTACCGAAGCATGCAAAAGATATTCTATAGTTTGTCGTGACAAATGCTTCATTTTTTCATCTCTATTACAAATAGCCATAACAGCGACAGAGTTGTTCAAAAAATACCTTTCAGTTTTTTGTTTAAGACTCAAAACATTATAGATAGAAGCAAAATCAAGCAAATCCAGAACATTATCATTGTTCACGTTTTCATTTAAGTAATAGATGCACATCTCTTTTAAATCATTAAGTTCGTACTTATCAGCAACTATAAATAATTTTTTCGCTTTATCATTTTGCACATTTTTAGTTTCACCAGTGTAGATGAAATGTAACATTTCTTTTAAGGTCTCATTATCCACATCTTCAATTTTGACTACATTTTCTTGGCTTTCCTTCATATTATGTTCAAACATTGCTGCAAAAACTTTACTTCTACAAGAAAGTATTGCTTTATGAGCTTTGTGTTGTTTCCCATCACTAGATGTAAGAGTTACATCACAGTGCTTTTTCATTTCCAGTAAAGAACCAATATCTTTTGATATATTGATTTGAGGAAATTTTGGTTGAGATTTATCAAAATCCAATTTGCAATGTATTCTCAGTATATCATCTCCTTTCTTAAGATCATTCAATAGAGTATCACGCTTGATACATTTACGAAAACCAAACGTTGACTCTGGTTCTGTATATATATGACTAAATTTTAGTTCATCGTAATCTCTTATACTGTTTGATAGATTAATTTTGCAATCTAATTTTATTTGAAAATTATTCATGGACTGAAGAAAAATAGATATATATTCACTTTCAAATGTACTGTTACCCTTAGGATACAATTTTAATCGCCATTTAGATTCACTATTTGTCTTGTGGTCATAACTTACAAATACATCTGTTTTAATTGACTTTCCAGTTGGTTTATCGCAAGATGAAAAATTGCGAAGAGTCCACTTATATTCAAATCCAAAATCTTGACAAAAATATTTACGAACTAAAGCCATATTATAAATTTTAGATATCACTTAAATTTTCAATAACTATCAATAGTAATATTACTTTGTTATTCTGAAATTTATAAAATTGTTTAGTTCTAACTAATGAAGAAATGTATCTTATATTCTTAAAGCTTAATTTATTTTTCAAATATTACCTTCTCCAAATACTGTGATATGAAGAATTATGGAATTATACAAAAATATGATTAACTAGATCAATTCTTGTAACAGTATCACTAGTAGAAATACAGCTTCTCTTCTTTTTCTCGTTTAGAGGTTATCGAGAGAAAAAGCATATGTTATATTTAACTATTATTCTTCGTCTGTGAGGTATTAGTAATTAGCACTAGGTTATATCTTGTTGCTTTAAAGGATACTGAAAAGAAAGAATTTAAGGTTATAACTGCTATGACCTGTATAGCTTTGCTTTTTATTTTTGTTAGTGGTAAATAGCGTGTTAAATATTACCTTTTTCTAGTATAATTTATAATGATGCAAGACTAAAAAGGATTCTTACGAAAAGCGACATTTGCCAGAAAACGATCCCATTATAAAAAAACGCCGAGGTACTAATTTTATCCTAAATGATCAGACCTGCCGATCCTAATAATTGAAGGAGAACACCACATCTATCATAGACGTGAAAAGTTCAGCCTTAAGTATATATATCGTTGTTAGTGGCGCTTTATGAGCAATATCAATTCTTAGTCTATAGTATCTATATCTCACCGCTCACTATGCAGTTGACATTTTTATATATATAACGAATCGAGGTAAAATACACTTAGGTGTAATTAATTTTAAATCTATTCAAAAAGATTTATTAAAATATTAAAATAGAGAAAACTAGCCACCCGATATTAACTCAAATTATTCAAATAAAAAAGAAAACCAGCCGCACTCCCTTCCGCCCCCATAAAAAGCTTTTTGCCCGTAAGTAACTTAATCCTCGGTGCGTCAAACAAAAAAAAAAAACTCTCGACGAAAAGCGAAAAAAGAACGGGTACAGAAGTCGCATCGCGCGAGCTATTAAAACAAAAGGCTCGCCGCATTATCTCGCCACTCGACGTTTACGCGGCGTAAACGAATTGCCGCGGTCTGTCCTCCCCCCTTTTTTTTTGATACGCGAAGCGCGCATAATCCCGTGCCGCGCGTTTTAATTGCGCGCCCGCGGGGGTGCCGTCTCCCCCGCACACAATGCCCGTCGAGAGATCGAACTTGTTGCCACGGCGGCCCCGAATTCCTTTGAGGGCGACGTTCTTTTGAGCGGCCGGGGGGTTGGATACGCCGAGTACATTCGCTCTCGCGGAGAGAGAGAGAGAGATAGGGGGACTCTGCGAGTGCCGAGAAAGATGAGTCGGGGAAAATCGAGCGGCGCGCTGTTTGACGGCTGCAGGGAGCCCAAGTAATTGTGTTTGGGGCTACGTGTGCTGCGGCTTAATGAATTAGATCTACGGGCTTAACGCGTGGACGTAAAAAAAGTGTAATAGTTTTTCGCCTTATCGATCGATTGAATGATTAAATTTTTTTTTATCGCGTACGATCTTTTTTTATCTTAATTTTTGAAATAGGATACGTATTTCTTTTTTTAAAGCGATCGAACTTGTCTTTTTATTTCGATTTCGATGACAAATTCTTGATAAAACTTATTAGAAAAAAGTGCGGAGTATTATTTTTAAATTAAAATTTAACGTAATGTAATGAAAATTAAAAGGCAATTCATTAAATAGTGAAATTACATTTTTCTGTTAAAAGTTAATTCTCAAAATTAAAATTGATATTTTTTTATATTTATTAGAGAATAATTTATTAGAGATTTGAATTTTTACCCATGAAGTTTCTTATTTTCAGGATTAGATCTGTCAGTGTACAGTGTAAATCTATAGATAATCATAACTTAAATCAACTGTGAAAAGATTGTATTATAATTGCAAGATGATTGTAAAACAAAGTAGGTATATAACCACGTCCGTGAACTGATTATTAGTTTTACAAGAAGCGAGTGTCCCGGTATTATTGAAGGTAGCGGTTCTTCAAAGAAACTCGCCCAATTGGGATAATAAAATGCACACTTAGTTTGATTGCATTTTCATGCTGATTTTATAATTACGGCGTTTCAAACCACCACTTTGGCCTTAAAATAATTCCGCTCGCGCATAAAACGGTGCTTTAATGCACCTCCGGGCGCGCGCACCGGTAGGAAATTGTTTACCAGTCATTTTCATCCTCACCGCAGCAAACATCCACTTTGGAAAAGCGACAAACGAAAAATCCTCGCTCGTTCCATCCGCCGAAAAGCATTTAACCCGCGGGAATTACCATTCGAAAGGCGAGCGAACAAATGCAAACTTATTCGGATTTTTACACAAAAGCGCAGATTCACCGATCGGACGTTTGCGAGGGAAAAAAGGCGCGCGCGCGAGTTGTTCGCGGGGGTGCGATATGAAACGCGCGCGGGCAAAACAAACGAGCGCTGCTTTATCCCCGGGCTCGCGAGCACTTCGCCCGTACAAAGGCCATTTGTGAAATTAGCGGCGTCGCTTTCCGCCGGGCGATGGAAAAAAGCTCGCGGCTGAAAAGCGCGCAGATAACAGGCCCCGCGGCCGGGCGACAAAGCGAGTGATCCTCTCGGCGCGCGGCTTTTCGTCCCTCTCTATCTCCCTTCATCTCTTCATCTCCTACTTTTTTTCGAGCCGATTCGCGACTGGAGGAGGCCGACGGCGTGCCGCGCGGATCGATCGACGCAGCTCGCGAGCTCGAGATTTTATCTGCCGCGGGACGTATATGGGTGCGTCTGCGTGTCGGCGCGAGGGCAGTGCGTTGCTTTTCATTTGTCGACTGCGGGAAAAAAATCGGGGATGTGGTAACGCTACTTGTTTGTTCAAACTAATGATCTGCGCGCTTTTCGATGAGAACATTTGCGTGGGAATGCTATAGGCATCGAATGAGAGTTTGAAAAATTGGCGGATGTAGCGTTTTGCAGAAGTTTTTTTTTCACTGCAGATGCATACAACGTTCAAATTTTTTCATATTTTTAAAACGTTTTTCAATGTTTCGAATTCAAAAGGGCTTTTAGGCAAATTCTAATATTTCGCGTCTGTTACCTTTTACACAAATAACATTCATGGTAAAAAATATTTTTTATTTAAAAGTTTAGTATTGACAATTTCGAGAAAGCTTAGAAATTTTAAACTAGAACGTATAATAGTGAATTTTTTTAATTCAGTTTTTCTATCGACTTGCAAAATAGCTTTCATATTGCTAATAAAAATTTTATTTTATTTATATTTCTCTATAGACTCTAGCCACTTAATAGACTCTAGCCACTTAAAGTGTAAAAATTCAATAAACAACGTATTAAAAAAAAAAACCATATTTATAAAATATGTTCCTTCCTCGAACAGCACTGCGCTACTTTACCCATCGCAGCGCAAAAACAATGACGCTCGTCAAACGCGCAGAAAAATCAGGGTAAATAGCGCGCGACCGTGGACGAAGGCGCAGCCGCGAAGGCTGCGACGCGCCCGCACGTAATACATACACACGCGGTAGAATCGCCGCGCAAAAATTAGCACGTTGTCGGAGGCTCGTTGTCGCGCGGGCGCCGTGGGCGAGGCGAGCACGAGTGGGCCCGCCACGACGATTTCTTTTGTCGACCGCGCATCGACCCGCCGCTATCTCCCGGCTTGTTTGCTCGTTAATGCAGCCGAGTGGCGTCGTATGCGCACGGGGTCCGACTCAATTCCGCCCGGCGCTGCAGTTTTCGAGTGCACTCAGGGCGCAGGGGGTGGAGCGCGGAACAAAGCCCCGCGCCATCGATTCGGCCGCGCGCCTGCCAGCGGAATTTCGCGACTCCGGCCTGCGCTTTCGTACCGATTCAATTTGACGAGGCTGCTCCAAGAAGTTTCTTATCGGACTCGACCCCGTGGAAAGTTCGAGCTGTTTTTCCTTGTTTTCGGACGGCTTGTTTTCGTTCGAAGGGAACAATTACGACTGGGTGATTAGTTAACGATGGCGTCGTTGCGTGGAAAAACGCGCAAAAAGTGCGCGGTGTCGTAACGCCGACAATACGCGTTAAAATCAATAAGAGCCTACTTCGTAATCTAAATTTACATGCCCGAGCATCCGAGAATTTTTTTCACGATAGGCGTAATTGTGCGTAATTGAGTTAATTACTTCACATCCGCGATGAAACGAGCGAATGATTTCGAAGTCGTTGTTTAGCGAAGGTAAAAAAAATGATAGGTACCTGCGGACTCCCGCGCGGTCTTAAAAGCATTCGAATCAAGGTGAGCGATAACGAAATCGATAATTACCGCGACGCTGCGATCGAAGCGTTGGGAAAACTTCGACCGACCGTAGTACGCCGATTGCTCGGAAAAAAACAAGCTTCAGCTCGCCGATCCACCGTCTCGGATAAAAAAAAAACAAGCAACGCGGAAAAACAGCGAGTGCGTAAGTCGCTGAAAAAACTCATCGCCTCGCTCCCTCAAGTTCAAAGGCAGCCAGCTCCCACCTCTCGCAAAAAAACATCCGAAATAAATCATCCGAGAAAAAAAAGAAGCCACCGTCGCGAAACTTGGCGCGGGTCTCGTCGCCGGGGAGAGCGAAAAAAGGACCTTCTCGGGTTCGAGGTGAGGAGAGAGAGGGAGAGAGAAAATGGAAAGGTGAGCGGAGCCCGCGGAGTGGAGATGGTATCGGCGCGCTTGAGCGCGAGCAACGATCGCGGGAGTTGCGCATGTGCCCGCGCGCGCGGCTTTCCCCCCGGAGGTGCGCTCGCTGCAGCCCTGGGAGCAGCGCGGCTCGGTGCATCGGCCCGGAGAGCGGGGGGATTGCGAGAGGCCGCGAAAAGGAGGACTCCCGGCGAAGGGGAGATGCACCGCGCGCGCGAGCTATTAGCGCGAGGGAAACGCCGAACGGGAAACGGCCGTCGCGGGAGAGAGAGAGGGGCTCCTTTCGTCTCTTTTCTTTGTCCCGACGAGAGGCGAGCCGGCTGCGAGCGTCATTTTTCTTACCGGTTATTGGTATTTTCGATTTCGCGGCGTACGCTCGGTTTTGATGGATGGGCTTTCAAGTGCTGGACTAATTTTCTGCAGTGCCGCTTTATGGATGTTTCAGATGTGCAAATAAAAAGTTTTTTATTTGTTTATTAAGCTGTTTTGTATGTTTATGATATTACATTTCATCATTTATTGTATAAAACTAAATTTCAATTTAATTTTTAAATTAACAAGATTAATCGTTAAATTAACAAATTTATAATTTTACGAAATTATTAGAATCAACGATTTAAACTTGTGTTGAACACGAAAATTTGTATTGAAAAGGATCACAGTTTGATGGTAGGATTTAAACTTGGTACAGAGAGAAATGAGAGGATTAAGTAGTACAACAAAAAATGAGTTTAATGAAAAGTTATGAACGGCGCACATTGAAATATTGGAAATGCTGGTACGTACGTCTGAATTCTCAAGGGCTTACTTTTACACGTACGCGGCTATTGTCCACGTTTGAAAAAGCTAATTGAGGATAAATCGTACGCGAGTTACATGGAAATGAAGCGGCATTCAAACTTTTGCTCGTAACTTGGGGTGCAGTTAGTGCCCACACGACAAGAGAATTAAATAAATAAAGTTCGTTTTAACGACGGGTGAAGTTTTCGAACGGATTGTATTATGTCTCCAGTTAATACAATCCACATTTAAAACTCGCGACGTTACTCCGAAATCAAGAAAATTTCTCGCGAGTTTTCACGTAACATTTCTCTATACCTCGTCGGCGCTGCGATGTAACAGTATTCAAATGGATTTCAGCGATACGGTTCCAAGAATGCGACAATAGCACTGATTTTCTCGCTTCGGATACATCTGGAGAAAAATTTTCTAGGCATTGAAGGTAGAAAGACGAGCTGCTTGAAAAGTGCATTCTAAATGTTCCATTTCAAAAGGCTAAACAAGCGCACCTCCTTCGCCGAACAACTATTGACGCTTTTAACTGCCGATCCTCGCGAATCGGCATTTAAATTTTCCGCTTGTCCAAGATATTTCAATCTACGTCGGGCATCTCCGAGGAGCTCGGGCAGAATTGATGCGGCAGCACGCGCTCGCAGCTGTAAGCATGCGAACGCGGGCACGTAAACTTTCCTCCCCGTCCGAGCGGACGAATCACGAGCGGCTCGCGTCCGCGCGGCCGATGAATTAAAAAAGTTCCCCCGTAGCGGGGCCAATAAAGTTTCCTATACATCTCCCGGCGAGGTAATAAAAATCTCATCCCCAAAATCTCATCGACCCATCGGCTCCGAGCGAATCCGAGGGCGGCGAGCTGCCGACTTCGGGATCGCACGCCCGGGCGGCCCCCTCTTACGCGCGGCCGTCCGCTGGCCGTGAATTATCGCGGCCGTAAACGGGCGCACGAGAAATATCGACGGCGACCGTGCGTGAAAACGCCCGCGCGCGGGAAGACAGTCGAGCGTGCGCTCGCGGCGATTCGGCTAAAAGCGCTCCGGTTAAGAGCTCCGCGATGATTCACGCGGGCGTAACGCTTTCGTTCGGACGCTCATTCGGATAATTGTTCGCTATATAAATCTGGATATGAATGCTTTTTTTCATCCTGCTGTGATACATGGTACGTTGACTTGCTTGATTTACGCGTGTATTCATTCGACTGAGTACACTTTTATGTGGTATATCGCTCGAATTAAATCTGTAAATATTGTTAAACGTTTGTTTAATCTTGTGTGCGATTTGCGGGAAAAAAATAACGGCGTGTATTTTGCATTTTATTTTAACGATTAAAATAAATGAAATGGAAAATGGTAAGAGATTTCACTCACTCGAACAGCGGAGAAATTACATTTACCGCAATTTGATTAAGCTGTGCTATATGAAATTTCACTTACTATACCTACAGTTTAGGTCGCTCCGACAGCTTACTTCCGGAGCGCGAGCAAAGTTGCCTAACCGAAATAGTTCTGGAATAGCTTTTTAGCCGGCCCAACGTTAGTGAATTTTCAATTTTCCCAAAGCGTCAAATAGGCTGAAAAATTAGGCTGCACTCGCGACTGATAAGCATCGCCAACTTTCTACTTTTTCTTCGCATTATGTCAAAAATAGTTTGCATATCGTATGTCCAATTAATTAAGCGAGACCAAGTTAAATTTTCGTATTTTATACTTCTCTCCAAATATTAGCGGACATTTGCGCGAGAAGCCAATTAGTTGGATACGGAAAATTGACTCTAAACATTAGCATTTTAAAAATAATTTGCAATTAGAGCCTCTGTACAAGCGGCGCGCAGGCACTGACTGTAAAATCAATATAAACGTTTTACGAGAATAAACGCACTTGAAAAAATTTCACGTTTCAATTACGCGTCTCGCGGAAGCGAAAGTGCAAAATAAAACAGCTTTTCGATTCGCGCAACTAGAGGATCGCTCGTGGATCAGGGTCAACGATATCAACCTGAAAATCCATTAACCTACAAAAATATTACAAGTATTTTTTTTTTCCTCTCTAGATCGTAAAAAGAACTGCTGTTTAATTTGCCTCTTAATTAAACCCAATCGGCTTGTAAAGCCGCGGAGTAAGCGAAGTACTTTGTTCCCTGCGCCCAGCGCCCGCGCATTTTAATAAAGGAGGCTCGATATATGCCTTATTTCGATTTGTCAAAGGGTTTTAGGTAAATAGGAAAAAAGGTAAATATTCGGGTCAAGGTTGGCGCTGTCGCAAGAGATTCCATTGAAAAGATTCTGGGTTAAGTTGCATGCTCCGTATGTTGCACAAAACTGCATAGCTAATGCAGACACACGGGCACTAGATGATTTTCGGTTCCTTCTAAAATTAGTACCTCACTACTAAAAATTTCTTTTCGCATTCAAAAGCTCGTCTCATTTAGCGACATTTCAGATTTTTAAAAAATAATTTTTTACTCGCTAACTAACGTCTATCTTGTTCCCCGCTCATTTCGTTAAAATAGACCGTCCAAAGGGTCACCTACGCTCGCCGATGTGCAGCAGTCCGTATTCTCTTTCTATATCCGAGAGACTAATAAAAGAAATACAAGATAAGTCAATTAAAGGTTAATTTAAAAGAGAAATCGATCTAATAATAAAAAAAACGGACGGCGTACAAGAATCTCCTCTACAAGAGCAATATCGATCCGCGACTAAAGTGAACCCTCGACTGAGGACAGGCGGCTAAAAGTGAAGCCGAAGTACCGGTACGCGGGGGCATTAAGCCTTCAAAAATAGAAGGGCGTCGAAAGAGAGGTAAAGAAGGGACGCTAGTGGCAGTAACAGCAAACACGAGAAGCGCATCGGGACACGTGTTAAAAAAGAAAGGGGAGGAGGGGGAGGCGAAGACGAGAGAGCAGTTCGCCGGGCGAGGGATATAGGAGCGAAACAGCAAACACGGGAAATGCATCGGGGCGGAGCCTGGGCCGCGGTGTGCATGTGGGTCAAGGAAGGCGCGGGAGGACGAGCCCGGAAACTTTTTGGCGTGGGCGGGCGCGCGTACGCAAGTACGGCCCGGGCAGTGTCAAGGCCGTGAAAGCGGCCGGGCCTCCTTCAGCCCGGACCGATCGACGCGCGAAATCGCCCCGTTATACCGAGAGAGAAAGAGAGCCCCGACAGCTTGTGTCTCGCGGCGCGATTGTTTCCACGACGGCGCAAGGACTGACTGACGACCCGGAACAGTCGCTTGCATTTTTTGCCGAAGAAGCCGTCTCGATTCGAGGGAATATTTCGCTCTCGGGATTTAGGTTGTTTTGCATGTGGCTTTATAATCGGAATTTCGAGGAATGCTGATTATTTGCGTAGGTTTGAATATCGGGGGAATAAATTTTCTTTTTCTTTTTGCAAATTACCGGACGCACACGCGCGATCGACTAAAACTGGAATTCATTATTTTGAATTCGTATAAGTAATGCATTTGTGTAAAATTAGCGCGTTTCCTGCGCGCGCTGATCGCTAACTGCTGTCAGCTACGTCATTTATATTCATTCGACGTCAGTATTTATAATCCACAATTGCTATTTTTAAAACTTCCATTGACGATAAAATTATCAGTTTTTTTTTAAATTATCGGGAAATTTATAAAACTGCGTCATTCACTGAAAGTGAGCGATGCTATTTCAAAATTTTAAATAAAATTGTATAGAAATGAAGTGTCAATCATATTTTTTTCTTTTTTGCTTCGAATAAAATGATCATGAAATTCTTTTCTCCAATCAATTTGTTTTATTTCTTGGAAATAAAACGACCTTTTTCATTTTATTTGTGAGGATGGCAATAAAACGATCAAACATTTTAAAAGTAACCATTATTTGCCCTGATGCAATTTACGATAACGTTAAAATTAAATGGATATTACCTCACGTGCATTTAAATTGTTTTACAATTGTTATCGTGGTTTAACTTACTGATTAAAGCAACAAAAACGTCGATTACGGGAAACAATTATTGACATTGTAAAAAAAAACAAAACTGAAAAAAAACGAAAAATAAAAAATAATCGCCCCAAATACACAAATCGGTTATTCCAAAACGCATTTCTCCTTTTTCATTAATACAGTTCACACAAAAAATTTGTGCCTTCTCGCATATTGCAAAAGTGAAATACGCAATACGCGCTTAATGCATTTATCCAATTTCCGCGGTATTCCTCGTAGATAGTGCTCGAAAAATTCAATTGACAAAAATTTTTCGACAGCGCAGAACGTGAAAGAGAAAAATGAAAGACTTACCAATCATGAGTAGAGCGACGGCGATGTGATCGCGGCCGGTGGCGCGCAGGGCTCCGAGTAGCGCGCCGGCGCCGGCGCAGACGAGCCCGACGACGCCGACCCCGAGGATGGACCAGCGCACCGGCGGCGAGCCCAATCCGCAGCACTGCTTCGGCACCGCGTCCCTGCAATCGAGCGCGCGCTCAAATCAGTAAAGAGAAAAAAAAAGGTGATGCCGCGCGCACCGCGCACCTATAGTCCACGGCGCGCGCGCTGACCCACTGACACACACTCGCTTCTCTCTCTCTCTCTCTCCTCTCTTTCTCTTGCACTACCCGACAGATGCACACCGCCGCTCGCGCGGGAGGTTCTCGCGGAAGTCACTTTCTCCGGGAGGGCGAGCCTTTTGTCGTTTCGCGCGCGATCAAATTTCGAGCATGGGACAAAGGACACGCATCGTATCTCGAACGGAGGTTGCGGCCTGAAATTTCTTTTCGCGGCTCATGGAGGCTGGGAAGTATTTACTTTCGGGCGGGTGTACTCGATGCCGTACACGTATGAATCGTTGCGTCATTTAGAGCCGAGGTGTTTGCTTTGTGGTTCTTTTTTTTTCGATTGTTCGATCTTTGTGATGCTAGTGGAGATTTGTTATGTTTTTGAGAGCAATAGTTCATGTTTTATGTATCGATCGATATTAAATGTTGGTACTATTAATTATAGGATTGTTCGATTTTTTTTTTGGAATGAAAATGCTAAATATTTAACCTTGATAGTTATACTTCCTCATTAGTCATAAATACCATTACGGCCTTGAGAAAAAAATTTTCTAATGGCTCTGTCAATCACTTATTTAATCGATCATTATTTCCTCCTTGTTGAAAGTCTATAAAAAATCTATAGGTTTGCTTATCGACGGAACACACAGCAATTTTAAAATATAAATTGAGCATTAAATTGTCCATTAAGAGACATATAAATTATGCAATATATTAATTTTCTGAGTCATAAAAACAGAAATAAACGTAAGCTGCATTAGGAAAATAATCGAAGCCTAATAACTTTTTTCAATTTAGAAATCCAAAGATTTGAAATTTATGTGACTGTATCATTATTGCATATTAATGGATCGTTCGCGCATTTCCGACTTAAAAAATTGCAAGTTCAGGCAGTAAAAAGGAAAAAGTTGACCTTAATTGATTATAATCCCGAATTTTCGTTCCGCATGCTTGCAGCTCTTGGCGCGCGCAAGCTTCCCGACCTACATATTCATAAAGTCCATTTAATCAAAAATCTTATTAACAATCGCAAATTGAAAATGCGAACGAGCCATTATACACCTCCAACTTTTTTTAGTCGAAAGAAACACTCGCGCGGTGCAAAAATAAACGTAAAGTATATAAACTTTAACAAATTTATCCAGCGCACACCGCAATTATTTTTCTTTAATATCTGAAACGCCGTCTATTCACTCGCGTTCCATCCACATTTCTCCAATTATATTAATTCACAAAGCGCCGGGAAGAAAGTGCAGAAGAAATTCCTTATAAAACAGAGAGAGCGAGAGGCAGAAAAAACCTCTTGAAAAGCTCGACCGAGCGCGGAATGAATCTCCTAATTCTGTGAAAGGGGTTTCCAGCGCGGTCAGTCTTAAAGGCGAATCTTAATCTCGGGAGACGATTCGAGGGCCGCGGGCGCGTCGCTCCTCGTCGCGGGGCAAACAGCCCGCGACGTCCGCGATTTACAGACGGCGGAGATAGCGGCTGGGAGAAGACTACGCGGCGCCGGCTGATTGCGGCCCGGCGAGTTTCGCTTAATGAAAAGCCCAGCCGAGATACGCGCTCTATACACCGGCCGGGGGGGCCTCTTTTTTTTACCCCTACCCGCTGGAGATTTGCATCGGTCGTCCGATCGATCGCGGCGAGAGCCGACCGCCTGCGTAGGCACACCGACTTGTGGGTCAAGCGACCGAGATCGCCGAGGAATCGAGGAGGTTATACGAAGAGGCAGCGGGGATAATTAAAAAATTAATCTTCAACCTACTTACCGGCGGGACGTGGTTTATGAAATAATAAAACCCGCCGGGGATCCCAGAATTTTCTAATTTCACGGTAAAAATTAATTGAGTCTCATTTCACTGATTGCATATAAACGCGTGGGCACTGCCTCTAATGACGTTCCGCCTGCTTTGCGATTAAACGCCGGAGCTGCCTATATCATTCTTTTTTTTGCGCGCGCGTACGGTCTCACGCATATTTTTTTTTTTCAGGTCAGTCAGCGTCGGATCCTGCACTTCCGCGGAAACTGACGTCGCGACTTTCTATATACTCCTGCGCGCGCGCGGCGCTAAAATGATCGCGTCGCGGGCGGTGACTCGTTAGACGCGACAGCGATTCGAACGCTAAGCGTCCCACGGCTCGAATTAGCGATCGGGCCGCTCCTTTAATTGTCCGCGGCGTTTCGAGAATTCGCGCGGTTCCCGAGGAAGAGACGCGCGCGCGCGGCGCGTCGCGCTTTCCCACGCGGCCGCCGGCGCAATCCGAGTGCACTAACGAGCGAGCGGCGAGGAGCCGCGCGCGGCTTCTTCCTTTTCTCGGCCTGGGCGAGAGAGCCCGCTCCTTTTCTCCGGCTGATGAGGGCGTCGAGATATGAGGGGAATATCATTTCCAAGCCCCGTCTTCCTCGCTCGCTATCCTTTTTTCGAAATTCAACACTGCGACGCTTTCTGAATTGTCTTCTTCGCTCGTGTTTTATTATAATGCTTCTAGGCTTCCCTTTTTTTTCTTTGTTCTTTATTCTTATTTATTCGAGCTTATGTACATTTTTTTGTTTAAATTTTTATAAACGAGGAGTTTGTTTAATTAATTTTAGCAGTTGTACTTGAAAACTTTTGAACGCAACCACTGCTCGGGTTTCGTGTTCGCGAATATACTTTTCTGTAATTTAAACATTAATTGCATTTTTATTACGAGGTGGAAGCTGGAGTGCAGTTTACTCTAAATATTTGGAATGCAAACTGTAATATCAATTCATCAACAAATTGAGGCCAACTTTGCGTTGGCGCTGTTATTTTTATACACACATACCAGCTTGTTATCTTGATACGTAATGAAATCATAAAATTACACGAAAATGTTCTTTTCAACGCGCGGTAAAAAAACGTGTTTCTGAAAGCGACGACTTCTATCTGCTCTTCTTTTTTTATCAAATTACAACCGGAATCCCGCAGGCCGTGTTTGCTTATACTTTAAGAAATCGTAACCTATTTTTCTTTCATTACGAAAGCCTCTCAAATCTGGGAAAAAATAGACGGCGCTTCCGCGGCCCATAAAAAAGAAGTATAATGGAGGCAGGGCGCCGCGAATGAAAAGCCAGCAGTCGCGAAGGAATTACGCGAGGCCGCGGGATTGAAGAATGAAAGGATTCCCCCGTTTCACTCTCGGGGCGACACGAAAATTCGAGCGGGGAATGTCACTTTTTTTTTATTGTGTCTATACCCCGAGGGGGGTCTGTCATTTGCCGCCGACCGACAATTACCGGTGGAGCATAAACATGTAATTGGAGCCTTGAGTCTTGGACTTTTCTTCCTGCGAGCGGCCGCGAGAACAAAAACGACGAAAAAAGGGAGATAAGAGGGAAAGAAAAGGAATAGTTTATTAAGTGGGTCGGAAAAATTTCTAAACTGCAATTGTTCGGCTCGAAGGAGGATAAGGTGTTCCTGAAAATTGCAGGTTGAGAGGCACAAAGTCCCCGGCTCCGTCTCGCGAACGAGAAACTTCTTACGCTTCTATTCTAATTCCCCGGAGCCGGGTGGGCATTTAAACACTGTAATACAACTCCGCCGGTTATTACGAAAAGCTTAATGAATTTTTAGTACGAAAATTGATAGTTTTTAGCCCCGGCATTCCACTCACCGTCGCAATTATTAGTTAATTGCGCGAGGCGCGCGATGAGCGAGGCGCTCATTTAAGATGCAGAGTCACCGCGGCAACAATGACTACGCGCGCGGGCCGAGCGATAAAAGTGTACGTGGAGACGCGATTTCGACGGGCTCGCGCGACGCCTAATGATTTTTAGAAAATTCACGATAAAGCGTGCGAGCTTTCAGCCGGCGAACAATGGCGGTACACCCGAAGCGGCCAACAATAACTCGTTATTTCGCGTCGCGTTGCTCAATCCTTTGTGCCCCCCTCGCGCGCGGCTCGCGCGGAGGAGAAACAATTATCGAGGCGCGAGCGCGCGGAATTCCTACGCGGTCCGACGCTCGGGACCCATTTATCCGGGTCAACGAAAGTCCCCGACGCCATTGTCAGCGCGCGGCGTCTTCGGCCTTCCGCCGAGTGTAGATTCAACCTTTATTTCGGAAACACGCCGTACGCCAAGGCCTTCCTTTATTTTCGCTGCTGCTGTTGTCGAGCTTAATTTCGAATTCGAAGCGACTCTTGGTGAAAAATCACGGCCGCTAACGGGTTCACATTGTCTTCTCCCTGGTTTTTTTCGAGGAGCTGGGCGAGGCTTATCGGAAAAACGAGGAGTAACGGGACGTTCGCGGGCAGGAGCCGCGGCGAAGTGTCGAGATGCGATTGTGAAGGGGGACTGTGTGTCCAGTTGGAGACGATTAAATTGTAATAAAATGCGGCTTACTTGGAAATTCAGTCGCGGTTTTTTTTTTAACGGAGGAAACAGTTTCGACGTTTCCCAATTAAAATTTTTTGCGTCGTTAACTCATTTCACTTTATTGCTTCGCGTGGCTCAAGTAGAAGTTTTAATGAACGGACGTTGTATATCTATTATTTTATTAAAACTGATTATAATCGTTACTCTCGGCAAGTGCCTTTATTTTACTTTTACTTAAATATAATTACTACATGCATCGAACGTTTAATGTTTGAGTTATTTCACTTGGAGGAGAAAAAAATTGCTTTTACTTAGAGGTTTTAGTGCACTTTACTATCACTGAGGATAATAATTTAGGAAGTATTACTATAAATCCTTTTAGGTTGCTGATTTACTTGAAAAACAAAAATAATGGGATAAGTTTTGGAAATACTGCTAGTACGGTAGCGTTTTTTGCTGCATCGAGATAAATGGTTTAGCAAAAATTACTATGTTTTCTAGTAGAAGGCCGATAAACTCATTTTATACGAAAAATTATTGTTTTACGGTACATTTTTTAAAATTAGTAAAACTTTTAATTTTTATTTTTATACTTATTTTATTTTATTAAATTAACGGAAATAAATAATTAATGTAGCTTGCTGTACAATGATACTCAAGGTGGTATATATATGGAAATTAATAAATTGTTATCAGCAATTTACAATAATTATTGACCTAACATTCTACATTTTCATAGTAATTTTTCTCCTACCGTTGCAGAATGCGAATCAGAAAGTAATCAGTTTCGCTACCATTATCCTCACTGTAAGATACACTATAATTCGCAATATCCATTTTTTTAAATTTCCAAAAACAAAAATCATCTTTTCCAGTTTACACAAGTCAAACAATCGCACCGATAGTTACACAATATATTAATCGCGTCGGCTGACCGAAAATGCCTGGCAAACTACGCAACTCAATCAGTGCAACAGCGCGACCCCATCCCCCCGTCGGATGCTTATACAATTAACGCTCGGTTTCACCGCGCCGACGAGCCGCGCGGGGTGGGCGGGGGTGGGTGCAGGGGCGCGCGATGCCTCCGCCGGCGCGCAAATTCGATTCTTCCAGTCGGCGACCGCGTCAATTTCACCGATTACCGCGACCCCCGCCGTATTTATGTAACGAAGCGCCGCCGTGCATCCCCGCGCGATATTAGCCCGCTCGGCCGGCTGGGCAAATTCGCCCCCCTCCGCAAAAAGCGACGCGGACGCTGCGGTCGCCGAGGACGCGTCGTCGCACCAGCTGCGCAAGCGGACGGGCGTTTGTTTAGACGTCCGTCTGTCTGCATCGATCGGTCGGGCTCTACCGGGCTGTGGGCGCCGGAAAATTCTCTAGCGCAGGTAGGGTTTGCGAATTTTTGACTGTATTTTTTAAGGGGACTCGAGGGTTGTACGGTCGATTTTCGCTCGTTGCTTTAATGCTGTGTGACGTGTGTACAGAAGTTGGAATAGGCTCGTTATCGTGACACGACCGTTCGGTTTATATATAATTAGCAGGGCAAAATAGAGAAGAGTTTGTTATTGAACACTATTTGATGTCTACAAACTTAAATCATTATTCATTTAGTAATAAAAATCGTTAAATAAAGGTACAATTTTAAGTAATACATAAGATGTGAAGAGATTAAGCGCACCATATAATTACGGCGCATGTAAATCAGCGAAGCAAATGAAGATGACGAGCATCTGGCCGTCAGCAAGGGAGCTTACCGGCTGCTATGGGGAGTAGGAGGAACTTTCGGAAATTGCGATTTCGCGGATTAACGAGGGGATTGGCGGGCTCGCAGGCCGATATCCTCGGCGCGAGCGCGCGGGATCCGCTGCGCGAGTCCTGAAACTCGAGCCCATTATTGCCGCTGACACGTCCGTCCCGCAGGATGACGCGTTCTCGTTTACCCGAGGAACGTCCGCTCGAATTATACGCCGGCCAGCGTTTTCCATCCTCGTTACGCCGAGTAGCCGCGTGTCCGGTGCGTCGCGCGTCTTTCCTCTCGCCCTTTTTTTTTTCGACCGTCAGCTCGGGTAAAAGTTTTGCGCTGAAAAGCTCGGGGATGCTGCAGAACTGAAAGTCTCGTCTCATTTATCGACAGGCTTTTCTAAAGATCGTCGTATTTACTTTGCTTCAAAAATGTTCTTTCTCCGCGTAAATGCCAATCTTACTTTTGTATTAAATTTATGGTAAATCAATATTACGATATAGTAACTTAATTAGTATACTTAATCAATAAATATTAATAAATAATTGCCTAAGGAAGTTATTTAAAGAATTTTTCGATTTTCTATTTTATTTAGATTTTAATTTAAATGTTAAGCATCAGCATTAAAACCGAAAAGTTTATTTTTCTACACTTAATGTTGGCTGTTCCCAATGTAATTACTCAACTCCACGTTTTCACTTTTTTAATATCGATTATTTGAAAAATGGGACGCGTGACAAGATGAGGCAGACACCTTAATAAACTGGAATTAAATCGTTATGCCAAAAGTAGAAAATAATCAACGATCAATATAATGCCATTTGAAGTGAAAAAAGTATCCCTTAAAGATGTCCAATTTTTCTTTGTTTTAACAAATTTTTCTGCAAAAGTAAAATTAGTAATCTAATTTTTTAACTTCCTTTGCACGTTTTTGTTAACAGTCCAAGCTAAAGCGAAGCAAAGGAACTTTTAGCTGCTTACCGTCCAATTTAAAAAGTTACTCGCGCATTACGAGGCAGACGAGGTTCTCGCGGCGCAGCCTAAAAAAAAAGACGCGGAAAAGCGCGCGCGACGATATAAATTTTCGCCGGTCCAAAAGTAGGTGGCCCTCTTTTCGCCGTGGCGCGCGGTTTTCCGCGGCCGCGCCACATTGTTCGTCTCTCCCCGCGGCGAAACTTTTCAATTTGCCGCGGCTCCGGCTCGGGAGGATATACTTTTTCCGGCGAGTCGAGTCTCGCGCGTCCACCGCGGCCTTTTATTTCGCGCCGCGATTGGAAAACACGGCGGATGCCGGGTATACCCGCGGCGCGCTTATTCCATTTTCTGCGCCGTCGGAGTCGAGCATCGAGTGCACCCCAACCGACTCTGTCGCAAGCGCCGCTGCTGCGCTGCGAATTTACGGCGTGCCGTTACGATCGATGGAGTGAGAGAGAATTTTTCGATTCTACCCAAGGTAGACGACGCCTGCTTTTTCTGTTGCAGTAAAATTTATTTTCATACTCTTGGGTACAGGAGTATCCTTCTTTCGAGCATTGCGATTATTCAAAAATTACGTAGATGTAATTTTAGTAACATTTTAAGTAATTAGCAAGTAGTATTCTAGTGTAGTATTCTAAGAAAAATTTTTTTTGTAAAAAATAATAAGCGTTTTGTCATGCCGTGGCGAAATATCATATTACGAAAAAGAAGTCTGTTTGCAAAGTTGAATAAGTAAATAGAATAATTTCTTAGATTTTTGTAATTCAATTTCTGCTAAAAATTATGTCTGAAACCGTAAATAAACAATTTCTAGTAAAACATTGCAGTGGCAATTATTGTGTTTTTCGATAAAGCATTTTCTGGGTACAAAATTGCTTGTTCTTATAGTAAGTATATTAACTCATATATATGGAAATTGAAAAATTGATGAATGTAAGATTTTAAAGAAAAAGCCCATATCATAATAAACACTCGTGTCTTTCACGTGTCAGATAAAATGTTCTAATTAATGAATACTTTTAATTTCAAAAGTGAAACAAAATAGTAAAACATCGCTTTCTAATATATCAAATCACAAGGAAGAAAATAGATCATTTACGGTAGATGGGTTTTGAATAACTTGAAAAAGATTACTACGCAAGATAAATCGGCATAAATTATTATTACACCGTAAAAATGTTTATATCGTTATAATTTATGTAACAAGGACGACTAAAATAAAGTGGTAAGCAGATAGCCAACTATAAAATTAGTCACCGAATTGTTTTCTCGAACCTCGGTTATTTTAAAACAACCGCTCGATCGCGCGATAATTCAATCTTAATTTAATTTGATTTAAAGGAAAAAAAAACGAAATTTCGTCATCACCTTTAACCATATTTTATATAATTAAAGAACAATTTTGAACTTACGTAAAGCCGACAAAAAAGTGGCCTTTTTTCCAGTACGGTACCGGCGATTAGAAACTTTTAAAGCAGGTTGAAATCCTAATTACCGAGCATTAGGATGCAGCGAGAGGTCGGCTCGAAAAATCATAACGAAAGGATAGCGAAAAAAAAATGGGAGCAAAGGAAAAAGTGGACGCGCCGAATAAGACGCGCGGAGGGCCGGTCCGCCCAAAGGCGGCACTCCGCTCTCTTGTTTGACGATCGTTAGCTCGCGCGTTCCCGCGACGGCACCCGCGCCGTTTTTCCCAAACTCCTTACGGTCTTTTTTAACGAGCGCGCGCGCGATTTTAGCCGTAATTGCGCGAAAGGCGCGCACCCCGGGAGATCGGGAAAAAAGTGTATCGGCCGCGCGATTAACGGAGGCGACGAATCGATTTTACGGGGCTCGAAGGTCGAGGCCGGGGGCCAATTAAAAGTGCGCCGACGCCGGGTTTCGTCACGGCTTAACGGTACGGAGCGCGCGAGAGGAGCCTACGACCGGCGCCTGGCTTCTGGTTTTCGTCCGCCACTTTCTATAAGGAGCGATGCGCTCGCGGCGCCTTATTAATATGAAATTAGCCCTCGCCTCGCGCTTTATCGAAGGCAAATAACTTGCGCCTCTCTACGCTTTGGTCTGCTCGTCGGACCGGCTCACGACAATTTAATTACGAGTTATGTGTGTTTACAGTCGGGATTATGGGCCTCCACGCTTTGACACCATTTGCATTCTTTTTTCTAAAGTCAATGCTTCCCGAGTTCGTAGATCGTATCCTCTTAGTATAAAGTCTTGCGCTGAATTGTTCGTACCGAAAAAAACCTTTTCATGCAATGCGGAAGTAATTATGTTAGATTTAGATTTGAGATTTTCAAGATGATTTATAATTTTTTTGTTTTCTTTTGCGTCAATTCATAAGAAATGGACAGTGAAATATGTTTCTGAATATCTACAGTTCAAAATAAAAAAAGAAAAGTTAGATTTGCATCAGTTTTCAAATATATTTTTTTGATTCTCACTAAATTAATTATAGTACTATATACTCTTGTTCGCAAGAAGTGAACCATCATCAGCACTTAATAATGTAACGTAAGATTAAAATCTGAAAAGTGTAAAAACAAATGTATACTGATCTGATAGCTCGTTGTTGATTGTAAAAGAAAATAGATCTAACCCACTGGTAGGATATGCTAAATATATTTAGATATAATTCGTTTCGTTTTGCATGTATAATTTAAGACGCACCTGTTTTTACGAATAAAATTTTATTTTTATTCGATCGATCAACTTTTCCGCAATAAAAAAAGCGTGGCATTGAAAATCAAATGAGAACAGAAGATATGTGAAAGTGAAGAATAACTAAATCAAACTAATTTATTTAAAGAAAGAAAGTAACGCCTACCGAATTTCCCTTATAAAAAATAGAACTTCGTATCCCACTTTATTAGGTCATACGCTAGCACCAATTAATCTCCGGACAGGAAATTAAACAGAAAATGAGAAAAAGTACAAAAAAACGCGTTAAAAAGTGTGACTCTTATGTCACAAATAAAAAGCAACCCGGTCATTCAAAAGCCAATCTTTAAAAAAAAATGACCATGCACACCAATCATAACTCAGCTGGAGGAATCAAAGCGCACATCCCCCGATAAAAAAAATTCGAAATCCCCCGGGGTCACTCGACAATCGCATCGGCGCGTATATCCCCGCTCGCGAAATACGTAAAAAAAAGCGAACCCTTTTTTCCCGTCGCCCGGCGAGCTAAATATAGCTCGCGGCCGCTGCATTTCCGGCTCGAGAGGAATCCGGCGCCCCCGCCGATGTGCGCCCGGCTGATCTCGATTTTGTGCCGGGGCTCTTTCTCCGCGCGGGCTCACTTTCACGGCGCGCGCCGGCTCGAAAAACCGAGCGCACAAAAAGAAAGGAGCGACGGGCGCGGGCTCTCGAGTTGCCTCCTGCACGCGTCCCCCCTCTATCGCTCTCTTTCTATCCCGCGCGCGGATTTTCGCCGCGGCGGCCGCTTTCCCCCCGCGCGCGATATCCGAGACGCGAGTTTCTCGCGCCGCGGCCGCCGGGACGCCCCGGATTTTCGCGGGATCGCGGTTTTCGAGCCGAGTTTCACGGCTCGAGGAAAGCGAGGATGTCGTGGGTGTCCCTTTTTTCGCGCGGATGCTTTTATTCCTAAGGCTTTACCGGATTCTTGGTCACTCGAGTTTATTCCGCTGTGTTATTTTATATTTAGAAGAAAAGGGGTAGGAATATTCTGGAGTTCGCTTGATTGTTATATGCCAAAGAATCTTTTTTCTAGTGTATTACGTCTTTTGAAAGACAACTTAATTTACGTCTGTCTGTTTGAAAGTAGAGTTAAATGAGAAACAACTTTTATATAACAGAAAATAATCTATGGCAATCTGCATTTCGTTGTACACTATTTTCCACAGGCACATACCACATTATCGAGTCGGTGTATTTTTCTTTTACTCCACCGCCCATATCTAAGAGCTAAGAGCAATCGCGAAATAAATTTCACAAAGTGTACTAAATAATCAGAAGTTTGAAAAAAAATCTCGACCGCATCATATCTCAGCGAGCCGGCTGCACGGAAATCAGCATGCAGCCTCCTGAAAATCCCGCATCCTCGCCTCGCGTGAAAACGCCTAATCTCTAACGGAACGCGCGAGGCTACGATACAAGATTTTTACGATCGTACTCTCTATCTCGGCGCGCATTAATTGTTAACGGTTCTCCGGCGCGCGACGGATAATAATCCGAGCGGAGGTGAAGTACCCGAGCGTACGATACGCGGGAGGAAGAGCCCGCCGCGATGCTTATCAGCGGGGCGAGCGACAAAGCGAGCCGATCGTTTTGTATCTGCTCCGATCTGCGCGGCGATCGCTCAACGTCGATCGGCGCGTATACACCCGCCGCGGAAGCCCGTAGGTATCGGTATACGCGCACGTCGCTCGGGATCGGCCGGCGCGCACGCAGCTCGCGGAGGTAACGGTACCCGCCGACACGCGAGCTCCGCGGACGGAAATTTCGCCGCGAGGAGGTGCCGAGAGGGACTTGATGGATGCGCACCTTCTCCCCACCGCTCCTGCACCTTTTTCGGCGCGAAGGTCGCCGACGGGGCGAAAGGATCAGCGGGAGCGTGGGCCGGGATTCGTCATGGATGCTTTACTTCTTTTTTTCGCTCGGGCCGCGGAGTACGGGTTTTCGGTACCGGAGATCGGATTGGTGAAACTTGAAGGATTTGAAAGTTTTATTTTCGATTGATGTGTGCTTCTTCGAGAGTATCTTTTTTTTGAAGATGTATAAAAAATGGAAGTCGTAATTTATGAGCGGTTTCAATTATAATTTTTTAAGTTGCGTGTAATGTTCAAGGTATTAACGATGCGTAAACAGTGAAAAAAAATTTCCAATAAATTTTATGTGGCACAAAGAAAATCGAGTGTGCTTCGTGATCATTGTTACTAGTTGCCTTTAAATGATAAAGAAAACAGGCTTAACGTTGGTCATTTTACACGGTTGCTTAAACTGACTTTCGCCTCTGATGAATGAGTTTTTATTAATTTTCATTATTATACGATATCGAGAAAAATGATGCTTAAAAAAGTACGTCTTGATTAATAGGCAAATGAGCACGTGAATACGATATGCCGCAGTCTAAACGACAGACGTAAAAGCACTTTCACTGGGTAATCCAGTTTTGGAAAATATCAAACACGCATTACCGCAATTTCATTGTACAATTAATCTAGTCCGTCTGCGCGTCGCGTCGAAACATCAATATTTCATGAACGGCAATTTAAGCTGCTTTTGCGTCAGCGATTCAGCACCGAATTAACATCCGGCTGTCTACAAAATATGTGACTATTTAAAGAAACTAGAGCACATTAAATTAAGTCCTTATATAAATACCCATAAATAATCCGTGATGATTAACTGCTAAAACAGTCCCGCCTAAACGAAATAACGTAATCATGAAAAAAATAACTGAATTAATTGCACCACGGCATGCGCGGTATTGATTAAACGCGTTAATGCGAGGAGAGGATAATCCGACCGCCCATGGAGCGACTCCATTTACGCGGCCGCCGTCGAAAGAATCAATACCTGGGCATTCGATTTGCGTCCGATCCTCGGAGATAATGACGCACGGCCAACCCCTTCGCCGGCAACGCGATCAATTACCCGCCGATATTAATTCCCGAGTCCCCCGCGAGTCTCACAATGAGCGAACCCCTCGTGCACGACAAAAAACACCGGGGAAGGGGGCCGGGGCATAAAATACCGCGAGGCGAAGAAGCGCGCCGGGGAACAATGGGCGAGGAGGAGAGAGAAGGAAGGGGCTCGTCTCGCGGCGTCCGCGCTGTCGTCATCGAGTGGTGCGTCGCCGGCGTAATCGCGCGCCGCGCGTGTCGCAAGCTCGATCTTTCCCAAGATAAGCGCGCGATCGTCCTCCTCGCGATAGCGCCGCCGGGGTCGCCGCGCGTCGCGCAATCGCCGCCGACTGTTGCGCGCGCGGATGCTTCCGCCCGGAGCTCGTGGACGTTCGCTTCTTTTCTTTCTTTGCTCCGGCGAGCGCCATCCGGCCGGCGAACTTTTTTTTACGGTCGATCCGCGAAGAGTTTTGCGCACTGCGCGATTATAATATTCCGCCGATGGTGGACTTGGGATTGTTAGGTAAGAGACGTAACCGAAGAATTAAATTTTATTAGCGTAAATCACCGTTTAATATTTTTACGATGATTAGTATACCGTGTGCGTACTTACTTGCGAGAAAAAGATTGCGTAAGCTAGTTTGTAATTAAAAAATTGCATAAAATTTTGTTATTTATAAAGTTATATATTGAAAACAACCTGCAATAAAGTTCGCAGCACTTTTTATAACAAAACGGGCAATTAAAATTTATCGAAACGAGCGTATTGTTTAATTTTACCAAAGTTTTAAATGAAACGAAACGAGCTGAAACATCATAAAAACATACTTTGTTCAGCGGCATAAAAGTGCAGTTATTGTGTGTACCCACGAGCGCAAAAAAGGAAAGTGTAAACCCGCGAGCCCGAAAATTTCACCGAAACTTTTTTTTCTCCGCGCCCCTTTTAATTTCTAAAATGTCCCGAACTTTTTTAATATCCTGCCACACCTACGCCTCCGGTTCCCATGCTCACTCGAGAAACGGCCGCGGCCGGTATTACGCCGGTCGTTACTTTTTGTCCCGGGGACATCGCACGTCCCGCCGCGACTTTCTAACATTGTCGCGCGCGCGCGGCGTGATTGCGCGACTCGAGAGTACGGGGCATTAATTTCTCGCCGTATCCACGTAACGCCCCCCACTCCGCCGCGCGCAATTATCCGGCCAGACAATATGATAAATTCTCGAGATTGAACTCCTACGCCTCAATCATCGCGGGCGCAGGCCGATAATTTCCGAGGCGGCTAATCCGGCCCGGGCGGCCGTCCCGAAGTTCGGCGAGATCGTGCAGCCGCGGGGCTTTTGCAAGCGCGCGTCCTTTTTTTGCGCCGAGGGGACAGCCGCGATCGCCTCGGCACCGTTAGCGAGGCATCGATTTTTCAGACGGGAAAATTACTGGAATTAAACGAGAGGAGGCACCTCTTAATTTCCGCCGCGCGCGCGGCGATATTTTAATTTTATCTCGGAGCGAGGCGCACCGCGCGTTCCCTTTGTTTGCGGAGAAGTCGCCGGGCTCGGAGGGGGCAGAAAAAATTGAGTTTGACGGAGGGTTTAATTAAAAGTGTGTTAATGTAGGCGCCGATGGTAAGTCGTCGCAGTACAGTCCGTTTCGACAATGGAATGGGAATTTAGGTCTTCGCGCTCGGTGTACCTTGATGGATTAAAATTATCGGACAGGGTGAAAATTAATTATAACTTGAACAGGAATATTAATTTTACGCGGGAATATGTACCACACGCACACTGACACTAAAATTCAACAATTTTGGAACAGCGGTATTATTGTTTGTTCTGTTTCGTTTTAATAACTCTGATACTGTGAAAATACGTCACGTGTACTGTAGTAATGAAAATTAATTATAACGGAGCAGCTCGATTGTAAGATACTTCACTTAAATCATCAAGATTATTTGATTGTTTGAAAAAACCATTAATCTTAAAACCAGATTCCTTTATTTTATTGAAAATTTTCAGATATGTGTAACAAATTAATGCATTGGTTTCCGTTACTAATAATTAGCTCTTGAACAAGTAGTTTCTCAAAAAAGGTTAAGATGATCTTGTTCGTGAGAAATTTGTTATCTATCATTTTCAGTTAATTTTAACGTTATTTGAACCTTTCGTTCATTTCCTGAAGATGTGCATAAAAATTAAATTTAAATATTGATTGAGTGATATAGCAAAACATTTCTGTTTTGAATATTTTTCTAACGAATAAAATAAAAACCTCATTGCGTGTAATATTTCTTGCGTTATCTGTTGCATGCAGCATATATGGAAACTGAATCTATTTATCGCCTAGTCAATTTAAACCGTATAATTTATCGTTTAAAACTAATCGCCCTCTCAGGAGTGTATCGCATCCGCAAGATTCGATGATTAATAAGACAATAAACGCCGGGCGTTCGTCATTACCGGGCGTTAAGCGGCTCGTAAAGGGCAGGCTTGCGTCTAGAAAAGCAAATCTCACCTGCCGAAGGCCGACACGCTGGCCGGCACGGGGAAGGGCAGCCCCAGGCTCAGGCCCCTCAGGCCCAGATGCGGCGGCGGCGGGTGCAGGAAGCCGGCGGCCGCGGCCCCGGGCGGCTGCACCGCGCCCGCCAGGCACGAGCCCACGGGCCCCGGGTACGTCGGCGGCAGGCCGGCGCACGCGCCGCTGACCGCCGCCGCTGCGGCCGCCGCGGCCGCGGCCCCGTTCGCCCGCTGCATGGCCCGCCGGTGCTGGCGGCGCATCCGGCGCTCGCGGCGCCGCGCGTCCCGCAGCTCCTCGGGCTGCAGCAGCTGGCTCGAGAGCTCGGTCTGCGCCTCGGTCGAGGCGAACGAGCGCACGCGCTGCGGCGCATCCTGCGGCTGCTGCTGCTGCTGCTGCTCCGGCTCCGGCTCGGCCGGCTCGGCCGGCGGCTCCGCCTCCACGCGGACGACGCTCACGGGCCGGGGGGCACTCTCAGACAGCGCCCCGGCCATCGTACGGCCCTGGACATGGGTCTCCACGGCAACGCGCGCGCCCACCTCTCACTGGCGCTCGGTCTGGGTCGCCGGGGAGGGAGCGGGCTCCTTTGTTCGTCTCTCTCCTCCGAAGCGGCTGGCTTCCTCCTTTCTCGGCTGGCTCGAGTCGCTGCTGCTGCTGCTGCTGCTGCTGCTGCTGCTGCACGCTGGGGCTAATTCCCCGGCAGGCCGGTCATCGCCGGCGCCCGGCCGAGGCGCTGCTGCGCCGCCGTCCTCTCGGTCGCGGGCCGCTCCTCGCCGGCCAGCTCCCACAGACTCATTCCGGTTCTCGCGCGACTGGTCCCACTCCCGGCTCGCTCCGCCTGCAAAATAAAGCAAACCTTGTAATAAGTCGCGGCCGAGCGGAGCCGGCCTCTCTCGCTTTACATTATTCAAAGTGCGAGCGTGTGCGCGAGAGCGCACGTTTTTGCACTCGAGCGGCCGCCGCACTCGCGCGGAACGCGACCCGGCGCATCTCCTCTTTGTGTGCACGTGGAGGCGACCGGCCGCTTTTTGGACCCGTCGTGCCTTTTTTTCCTCGCGGGGAGAGGACGCTGGCTTTTTTGCCGCGGCGACCGGTTGCTTATTGTCGCGGGGCTGCCCGCTTTATTTGGCCGCCGGCGGGATGACGATTTTTAGCGGGGATTAATGATAAGTCGACGGGATCGGCGGCCGCGGGAGGATCGCGAGGGACAAAGGCGCGGGGAGGTGCAACGCCCCGAGGTGAGCGCGCGTTTCTGCGCGGTGGCACGCGAGCGGATGAGTCGAATTTGCGGGTATTAAGAGTGGCGAACTTTAATAAGCGACAATTATTTTAATATCCTGTCGCTTTCTCGCCTAATTTATGCGGCTAACTTTCTTGCGCAGCTGTCGGCTGATATAGAAACACGTGTAAACACTG
Source organism: Eurytoma adleriae (assembly GCA_900480045.1). Taxonomy (NCBI): domain Eukaryota; kingdom Metazoa; phylum Arthropoda; class Insecta; order Hymenoptera; family Eurytomidae; genus Eurytoma; species Eurytoma adleriae. Next base: position 59,914 of record UXGC01000212.1, read on the forward strand.
CGGTGACAATTTATTTTTTACTCTACGAAGCTGCCGAGACTTTTTGACCGACTCGCCGGCGAACTAAATTCCTGAAATTCGGTAAACTAACGAAAGCCGCGTATCCGCGCAAAAGTAGGCAAGTATCCGCATAACAGTAGTTCGGTTTTCTAAAATTGCGAGGAAAATAAAATCGAAACACGTCCGTCGTTCTCATGACCATGAATTTTCCAGCTCGGAATATTTCGCCATTAAAACTGGTTGAACATTTAGTAGAGCGACGTAATCGGCCTGGCTCTTGGGGGGGAAAAAAAGAAGAATTTATTCGCCCACGTTTCTCAACATCCCCGCATTTTCATAGACATTATCCGCGATAATAATTTTCCGAGTGTCAGAAAGCGTGAAGCCATACGCTATTAGGCTCAAGGAGTATTGTTTAATCCTTATTCCGCGATTACCTAACTGCTTCTTTATCACGTACGCACGCGCCGTGCTCACCCATTAATTAGCCTGCATAACTTATCAACGACGCTGCGAAACTTGCAAATACATTTTTATTTTAAATTTAAAAATGTTAGCGAGAAGAGTACTGTACATTAAAAATTAATCGAAATTTTGTCGGTTTTCGGGAAAATTTATGTACAAGCAAATTTGCTTAATTAATGAAACTTGCAAATATATTTTTAATTTCTGAAAATTTGATTAATACTTAATTAATTAAATTATTTCATCACTTAATTAAAACTACAATGCCATTAGCTTTATTAACAAAAATTCTATTAAGGAATCAATTTAGTAAAAAAACATTGCTAATTAACAAAATATAAAAGAAACTGTAAAAAGTACATGTTTAACTGAAAATTGGTTTCACGTAGCGGGCTATGATCAACCTTTATAACATAGGATATAAAAATGTTATTAAATAAATTTTTCAAAACCTACAAATCTTTACTAAAAATAAGTAAAATGCAGCGACCAACAGAGACGAGACACTGTAGCAGCGCGAAATCAACACCGACGAGCCGCTGAAGAAGCGATACCTCGAAAGCCAGCGGGCAATAAAGCAAGCGGTGGAAAAGGGGAGCGGCAGACGAGGAGTCCCCATCAGCGCCGAGAAGTAAGTAGCTCGGCGTAGGTCCGCGCGCGATGCTGCCGTTTCATGCAGCAGCAACAGTGCAGTCGCACTCGGCGCTTTCGAGCGCGACTGCACGCCGCGCGCACAGTAGACTAAAACTCGTGCGCCGCCGTTCTTTCTCTCCGCTAACTGTACGGCCGTACGTTTACGTCGTAAATTACCGCCGCGTTCGCGCGCGCGCCAGATCCTTTTGACAAACGGTACTCGCCTCTCTCTCGCTCCGGCCGCGGCCTTTTAAAATTTTCAATGCTTTTCGCGGCTGACCGTAGGAAAAAAAGGGCGGCGATCGCTAATTGGCTGCGCGGGGGGACGGTGCGCCGCGAAAACAATGAGATCCGCCGTTGCGTCATTCGGGGGATCGGTTCGGCGCGGCGGGGGTACACGGGGGAAGGGGAGACCGGGTGGTGTCGCCGAGATTATGAGGCGCCGAGGTGCCGCTGATCGATTAAAGTTTATACCGGGGGCATGTGCAATGCGGTTGCACTGCTCGCTTGGGCAACGCTGATAGTTATAAGCCGGGAGTGAGGGGATTAGTTGGCTTTTTTTTTAATGGACCGGTGATTGCGGATTGTGCGGGTATTTATTGGCACCGGTATTGTTGCCGGCCGCGACGGGGAATTCAAATTCAAATTTTATTGCCGAGGCGGTGGGAATCGTTTGCGAGCCATTAAATTATCGCCGCTGCGTCGAGGCACAATGCGATTGCGCGTAATGAGACGAGCTCTCCGGCAATTATTAATTTATCAACGTTTCTCAAAACCGATCTGAAGATTGGAGTTGCTGTATCGATTTGAAGATCTTCGCGTACCTATACCGTACTCGTGGTGAATCAATTCTTCGCTGTCAGTGTAAAATTGCAATAGTCTCTTAAAGGTCCGTTTCGCAGCCTCTTTAAATATAAAAGGAAGAAAATCACTTTACCGTAAGAGTTGGGAATAGCACGGGGTATTACTTTATTTACGTTAAAAAGTAGCCAGAAGAGGGGAGCGGAAAATTCCTTCGCAGCGCGCAAATTCTTTTCTCATAAACAGGCGCTACACGACTTTGCAGTTCCGTTCACTGTACTTCTGTTTGTATCATAATCTATCCTGAACGAGCGTCGTGCACTTCTCATTTTAAACAAGTACTTTTCCGCTCCTTCAAATTTCGCGCGAATATTCCTCGAATTACGGAAATAAAAAAGAAGTTCCCGGGAGTAGCAAAAAGTCGCTCGCTTAAAATTAAGAGTACATCTCGCTCCCCTTAATAACCCATCAGCGAGCTACTGAATCAGCGGGGCAAAGGAGGCCGCCGCCGGCGCGCGGCGAAATTACATTGTTCGGCCGTTTTTGCGCCCGACGCGCAACGCCGAGCAAGAAAGGGAGGAAGCCGAGCTGGCTTTTCCTCCGGGTTCTGCAAGATCGCGCCCCGTGACAATCGATTTCGCGTCTCGCGCGCGGGGTACTCTCTCGGCGGCCGATTAGTCTCGCGTTTCGTTATTTTCCTCGCGTTCGCCTCGCGCGCCCACCTGACGCTGCCGCCGCCGCCGCCGCTGCATTATTTATTCAGCGCGCCTCCCCGCTCTCCCAGGGAGACGGCTCTCGGGGATTTGAAAAATTCAAAATCGATAGTGCACTCGCGAGGGAGGAAGCGCCCGATATTCTTCGATTCATTTGAATGATAATCCAGCGTTGTTTAATCGACTACAGGTGATTGCTTGGATTTACCTGCGAGGAATACGAATGGGATGATAAGAAGAGGGTTTCTCACGGATTTTCTTATTAATGAAATGAATTACTGTGCATGCGCACTATTTATTGTAATTTTATTAGTGAAACTATCGAATTAATTAGATTCGATTGTTTACCGGCACATGAAAGCCCGTGATAAAAGCCGTCTAATAAAAATTACATTTTATCGATCCCACTCTGTTTCTCCCCGGCGCGCGTTTCGATAACTCTATTGTTGGCTCGGTAATCAAATGAAACGGAGTGAATATGAGTAAGGAAAATCGATTTGACACACAACAAACAAACACAATAAAAATTGAGAAACTCGAGGTGTACATTCTCAGTTTTATTATCTGATTTCTCGCTTTTACTTTTAATTATCCACGGAGAAAGCGGGAGAAACAGGCAGATGCCCCGGCGTTACTCTAAATTTGAGCTGTATTAAATCAGCTGGGTTCATCTACAATTAAAATTAAACGATGCCGATGAACCGGTCGCTCTCCGATCGCTCGCTCGCGAGAGCACGGAGATTTGGTATAGGAGTGCGCGTTATAAATAGGGAAAATCGAACAAAGTCTTTAAGGACGCAGGTGCCTGCTCGGAACCGATTGTAGAGTTGGTGTACTAAACGCGCGACTTGGAGGCGGTTGGATGCGGTAAAATATTCATAGTTTGATTTCTAATCGATTTACTGGCCTTGTACTTGAGACTCGCGCGGATCGCGTATGCATTCCCACAAGCTCGCTTACATCGTGTATGTACGATCGCGGCGGGCAGTTTACCTGCATACAAAGCAGGAAGAGTGGGGGAAAAAATGACGGAGAATCGTGAAAGTGGGTCGCATCACTAACGAACATGAACGAGATATTCATACTCATAATATCCCGAATCAAATGCACGTTGCTGCTCGAAATAATCGCCTCGCGACTACTTGTCATTTTGCGCAAGCACGAGATGCGAGCCTCGTTACTTATGCAGATTTTTTTATTGCGGTGAAGTGATGTAATTGCTTGATTCGAGAATCATTTGACAAGCGTACGTCTTTTTCCTATTACAGTTTAGCTTTTATGAACATTTCGGTTTGCTGCATCCGCGTAGACTCGAAGCATCCAATTCGCGAAAGCTCAGATTTCTCGTGTAACCGAAGAAGTAAAGTGTAATGTGTCCGAGAATTGAGGAAACAGAAATATCTAAGGTAATGCTATTTTTTCATTTTGGAGCGCACGTAGTTTGCGCAGACTTCGTTAGAAAAGGATTTCTCTTGGTACTTCTTGAATTGCCTACTGAAAAATAAGGCAGTGCCTAATGAATGTCGTTGGACTGTAATCAGATACATTCGAGAAATGATGTGCGATTATATAGAGGAGCGCAGCAACTCTAAAGGATTTCAACACGTTTTGCCCGGACTAGGGAGACATCAAAGTGAAATATAAGTATGATGAATACATTATGAACCGATGTCTTAAATTTTTATGAGACTAATTTAAGTTCCTTGTTACAAGAAAAATAATGACCAGCTTATAACAACATTTTATATAAATGTAAGGTGAACTACTTGAAAAAGTAATAGCAAATACCACTTCGAAATTAGCGTATAGGAAACAATTCGCTCAACCCGATCGACCCACCGCTCACCGCGTGAAATTTCCCGCTGATTTCGCGAGCTCGGAGCAAAGCAACACGCCTTTAAAAAAAGAACGAAACCCTCGATCTCCGAAGGAAAAAAAAGGAGCCGCACTAGGCCTCGTCCCCGGGTGTCGGGCTGGGCGAAACAAAAGAAAGGCGGCCTACGGCCGAGGCGAAAAAAGGCGGAATCTGCCCTTTCTCTTTAACGCGCTCGCGGCTCACCTCAGCCTCGGGAGATCGGGATCGTTCGATCGGCCGAAGGAAAAGAGCCCGCGGAGCTGTGGAGCCCGGCTGACTTTCACTCGGCGCAGGCCTCCTCCGCGAGTGCGCGATACTTATATACATGTATAAGACTCTAGGAGCGCGCGCGCCGCCTCTCACGGCCCGGCGAGCCCATTACCCCGGCAAAAAGCATTTTCTATAAACCCGCGCTGTGTGTGTTTAATTGCAAAAGCGAGCCGGCAGAAGCGTACCTCGTAAACCGAGCCCCAGCCCTTTTCTAATTTTCCTAGGTATATTGACGCTTCGGATCTATATATCGCGCGCGGTGCTTAAAGGCGCCTGGGCTGAAGAGGCGACCCTGGAAGGACGAGCACGACGGCAATTGAGTTACTTTGCCTTCGAAGTCGTCAAAGTTATACTGCCTCATTTAATGTCTCTTAGCCTTATAGCTCGAGGAATTTAATAGAGAAAATTGCTTTAATTGATTATTTTGCGTTCGATATTTTAATTCGGAGGGACACTTGTTTTGAATAAACAAGCACTTTTGGCAAACTGTCCGCCAGGGGATGAACGTTCGTTAATCTATTTCGGTAATTGATTTAATTGGTCATTATTATTCCGAAGGGATTTGCCATTGCGCTGTACTCTAAATATTTGCGTTTCAAGTACGCGCTCGCTTGCAGGAAAAGAGACGGGGACATTAACAATAGCTCACTATAGATAAATAGAGACATGGTTTTAAGTTTCAGTTACGTAATGCGTAATGTTAATGCTGATGTTTTGCGAAAATTATACCTTTGAGCACGACCACGATATTTCGAGCGCCGTTAAATGACTCACAATTTATTTTTTCTCATTTAGAAAAGCAATTAATTGTAAGCTACATTACGTACAAAAAAAAAGCAGTCAAAATAGAATCGGATACGTTAACTGTGTAGTAACGACGTTTTTAGTGGATGTAATATCAAGTTTAATACGGTTTTTGTCATTACCGTACTGAAGAGTACGAAAAACTTATCAATTAGAATTGATGACTTCGTTACATCCTCTGATATAATAACTGTGAGAAAAATCCGACGATTACAAGGGGTTCGATAATGAACCCTCCAGCTTTTTTTCGTATTTTTTCGAAATTGTGTAAGATTACGCGCGGGTCGACGACCGTTTCCGTGATTCTAACGCGAGTTTAATCGTCGGCTCCGGCCGATGCAACGTCTCCTCTCCGCTTCCTCGTGGCCCACAAAAAAACTTTCATTTTCCTGGTTTAGTTCTGAAGACAAAGTTATAGACGAGCTGGCGATCCCGACTTTGTTCGTCGCGCGCTCGAGACGTGCGAAAAATTCGCAATTAGTATTATGCCTTATGCCTCGGTTATGCGAGAAGAATGGTTTATTAGGCTACCCTGAATTGCACAGCGGCGCGCATCGTGTGAAAAATTTCCCGGGAGCTGTAATGCCGCATTTAAATTTTGATCGTGTTATTTTTGCTAAACTGCGACGCTGCGTCAATACAATTTCACGCCGGCGAATAAAGAGTTGCCTGGCAATTTGCTAAATTGCTCGGTTTGATAAATTAGCAAAAAGTGGCCGTTCGTTACCGTTGCTTCAAATTGAATCGAGTTAATTATTAACTGAATTACTAAAAATTCTCTCGCGCTTTACATTACATTCGAATAAAATCGGTTAACGATCAAATTTCTCGGTTAAGTATGTATCGGTGCCTTTGCTGCTCTTTTTTTAAATTTTAATTTAATTTCCGTCAGTTTCTTTCGAACGCGGCTGAGATGGATCGAGCCTTAAAAAGAGTATCGACGAATGAAGCAAATGCGTGAATGGACAAAAAGCGTGCGCGGAGAGTCGAGAAAATCCTTATAAAAGTTTTATCGGTCGGTCATTTCGGAGCTGAAATAACAAATTTATCGCAGCTAATGTTTTTATTGTTTCATAATAAACTGCGATTAAATTTTCAGAGCATTCACGAGGCGTGCTTAACCCGGGGCTTGACCCAGATATACAAATCTACTGTCACCCGAGTAATCGCCTAGATCTTCAATTTTGCGTGCCGGTGCACCTCGGCAAAAATGAAATTCAGAGGAAGAATTTCCCGGCAACAGTAAATTCCGTTAATTAACAAGCCCCGATCAATTAGATCCTCTAGGCGCTAGCCTAGATCCGTGCAGGCGCTGGAACTCCGGGCAGGCAGTTTAGGAGCAAACAAGAATACCGGTAATCGAGCAGGCCAGACCTCAATATCGATAATGCCATTATTTCGCTGGCTCTTTTAATTAACCTCCCCCCTGCCCCGCAATTATGACACCACAATGGAGTTATCCGCAATTCGACCGTCCGGTCGGTTCGGCCGATATAAGAAAAAAAAAGGCGGCCGAACCAATTCCACGACTCTCGCGCTACTGGCGCGCGCGCAGCGGAGCAGCTTTAACGGGACAGCCGCGCGGGGAAGAGGCGAGCGCGTGGATCTTGCGCGCACGCTCGCCGGGATCGCGAAAAGCCAAGAGTCGTCCTGGCGAATTCCAGGCCCATCGAGCGGCGGCGGCCTCGATCGATGCACGTGCATCGACTGGCCAAGGAGCCGCCGCCGTCCACGGGGGGCACGCACCTCGCTCCGGCGGCTCGGCGTCTCTCCGCTCGGGCTCCCGACGCCGCAGCTGCACTCGTGCGTCGCGTCCGTGTCCTCCGCAGCGGGTCCTCCTCCTCGCTCCTCGACGCACAGCACACGACACTCGCGGCGCGCACACGGGCCCTTGGACTCGTCCGGGGCGGAAGTCCCCGCGGGGGGAAAAAAAGGGGGAAGTGGCGGCTGGACGAGCGGGGCGACGAGGCCGCGCGCTCGACGGTCGGGCGAACACTGAGCCAGGCCAGCGCCAGCGGCGGCGGCGGCGCGCGGAGCTCCGCTCGCGGGGAGAAAGAGGGAAAGAGAGCGGCGGCCGAGCGCCGCTGCTCCGCTGGGACTCTGACGCAAAGCGAGCGTACAGGTATATACGCGTGCGCGCCGCCGCCGGCGGGGGCGGCGGTGCGGGGGGCGGGCCGCCACTCCGCGCTTGGAGCGCCCGAGGATTCACCCGCGCGCCGGGGAAAACGCACCGCCGTGCGTTGAGTCGCTGAAAAATTTATCGCGAGGATGCGCACTTTTTTTACGCGAATTCGCGATTTGTTCTCGCTTTTTACGGCCGCGCGCGCGAAAGGCAAATTGCTTTTTTTCGGGTTATTCCATTTTGGAGCAGCGCGCTCCGAAAAACCGGTGCCGCGCGAGTTCGCGCTTAGCCTGAATAATGAAATTACGGCTCGAGAGGCAAAAAACACTTATCTTACGTCGTAAACGGAGTCGATTTACCTATGCACGGTAAAAGTAAATTTTTTTCCGAGTTTAAAATAAATTCTCTGCGAGTGGAAAAATTGGTTTTGAACTGCCGCTCCAAAATATCGATAAGCGAACATTGTGTACCTTCGAATTAGATAAATCCTTATCGCACTAACGAGTCATCCACCGATAATTAACGTAAATACGAAACTATGATTTCCTGTTTGCTGGAGCTAAGCTCCTCGTCCTTTTTTTTATTGTTCGTCGAGTTTTATTCAAATTTCAGAAACGTTATCCTTTTACGGCGTCCTTAAGAAATCCGATCTTTCATTGTGAGCGTAATCTTCCCGTTATACTAAAGACTGAATGAGGTAAGTGTGCAACAGTTTGATATTGAAGAGGCAACGACATGGTCATCGTCGTATTCCGAGAGAAAAATGGTTTGAGATATACGATGAGTGATGGATAAGTAACCGTAAATCAAGAATTAAACTCATCGCTGCCCAGATGTAGCGTGGCTAACGAGTAAAAGTATTCGTCATACATTTTCAACTGCTGTTTAAAGTATGTGTCTTATCAATTGGTATGGTGTTTTAATGCTCAATGATTACACCATAGGTTATTCATGCAAAATCATTGAAATTTACATCAATTTTTTTTTCGTGAATTCTTTATTAAATTTTATTTTACAGCTCATTTTTCAGTCAATCAAACACAGTGGATGTGTACTATAGTGTCAAAATGTAAAGAAAATATTTTCTCATTTGATTAAATCAAGTTTTTCATTTAATTTTTTTAATATAGTGGATATATTATTCAACATAAAATAAGCATGGAAAAAAACGATTCGAATTCTAAAAGCGATCAAGGAAATTCCTGCAAGGATTTCTTTTAATTCGCCAAACTTTACATAATATCAAGTCAGGAAATTTGTTTTAAATAACACAACTTACATCGGCAGAATTTCCTGTGCTACGTAATAAATCCCACCTCGCAAGGCGGCCCCGCAGTAAAATTAGCACCGGCCGAACCCGCTCACTACCACGCGCAGCGCTCAAACTATCCAGCCTGGCGAGCGCAGCATCGAAATCCAAAAAAAAAGCCGGCCGCAAGAAACGACCAAAACCGAAGGAGTTAAAAATCCGCCGCGGAGGCTGTCGGGGGGGAAGCCGTCGGCTATAACCGGGTCCCCTCGCGCCATTATGCGCGCGCTCGAATCAAAGGCACCTCCCGCTAATCCGCGTCTTTCATCCCGCGCGCGCAGAATGGAGATAACGAGCGGCTCGGAAAAGCCGGGGAGCGCGCGCGCGCTCGAAAACGTGCTCGGCCGCGCGAGCGAGCCTTTTTTCCGCGCGGCGAGTCCTAAGCCGCGCGCCTGTTAAACTCGCGTTCTAATGCACTTGGCTGAGAGGGCGGCGCGCGCGCGGGGCCTCGAGTGCACCGGAGAGCCTGGAAAATCGCTCGAGATTTATCGGGGAGATGGGCTATTGGGGCGCGCTCGCGCCGAGCCTGCTGTGGGAGTTTCTCGCGTGATGCTTCCACGAATTGACGTTTTCAACTTGGTTACTATTTTCTTTATTTGTGGTGTGATTGTTGTAAATATGGGAGTATTGAGTTATTGAAGTTAGTTTTTCTTTTTTGTGAATATATCGTGGGCGTGAGTGAATATACGAAACAGTTTGTACTTACTGCAAGGTACACGTGTCCTGGGATTTTATCTAATGGGGCTTAGAAGCAAAAACAGGAAACTTTTTAAAAGATGTACATTTGTAAAAACGTTAATTACTCTGAAACTAAAAGGCGTGCAAACTAAAAAACGAATAAAAAGTGAAAATAAAGTAAAACGTAAAAAATCTTTTGAGATTAATATAAGTTCAGTTCTGTATAATTAAAAGTTTATCAAAAGTAATTAAAAAATTTTAACAAAAATTTCTGAGCTTATTTTAATTACACGTAACTTTTGAACTGATAACAATTTTTTAATATGATAAAACTCGGATTGCAGTTTTTATGTTTTACTTGATTATAATTTCTGTATGCCTTTCACATCTTTTAGTTTCCAATTATTTAATTATGTAAATACACATTTTCTCTACATTAAAAAAATAGTGTCCTGATTTTTTTACTAGGACGTGCTAAAAACAAAATTCCGAGACACGTGATCATTATTTTTGATCAAAGAATCATTCTCCGGAGTTAGCATTAATTTTTTTCTCAAACTGTTTGTATAACATTTCCTATTGTATCAATTATAATATATTATTTGATATAAGCGCACAATGAAATTATCTTATGATGGATTATCGATTAGCATAAAATATGCAGTAATTGCATGATAATAATTAACGTTCCCAATATAAGATTATTAGCATTATTATTACAATACAATATCATTGTAGCAATTACGATAACAATTCCAAAAGAAATTTAATCGCGTATTATGCATTCGACCTTCGCCACGTGCCAAAAACTTATAAGAAAAATTATCACAAATAATCGGCTGCACAAAAAAACGCAGACAATACTGATTCAAGATCATTCCAACTCTCGACTTGACTCTATACCCAAACAATTAAATAAAAAAAAAACACGACAAAGCGTGCAAACAGTGAAAGTCCGGGAGCGGAAAGGGGAACGCCTCGATCGCTCGCATCGAAGTTCACGAGAAGCTTTTCTTTATAACGAGTCGCCGCGCCCCCCTTTTTTTTTATTTTCCCGATGCTTTTTTTCTCCCACCTCCTCCGGGTCCCGACTTCTCTCCTTTTTTCCGTCCGCTCGTCCCTCTCTCTCTTTCCCTGGCCGCCCGCGCGCCTTTTTTTGTCGCCCCCTTTCTCGCCGCGCTCCGCTGGTCTTCCTGCCTTCGTTTCCATCGATTCCGCCGGCGCTCCATTTTTCGCGAGATATGCCCCCCCGGCGGAAGCGACGCACCTTCGACCGCGACCCCCGCGGCGGCGTAGCCGACTCCGACGGTCGCGCTTCCGCGACTCGGCCCGGCCTCAAAGTAATGCGCTTCCGCTTTCTTTTCAAAGCCACCTATGCGACGCCCGCGTCCTTTCGCCGCGAGGCGGAAAATTTTTATTTGTGGAAGAGTTATAATGCGGTATTTCGTACGTTTCAGAGCTCTCGTGGCTAGGGGCTGACTATGAGTGGAAATTTTAAATAAACATTTTTTTTTTAACAATCGAGCAGAATAAATTCCTCATTATTTTTATGAGATAAGATATTAGTTATGTAAGCTACTAATTTATGAAGAATAATTTTAATTGTAATATATTTATGACCGGATGAAAGATGTAGGAGACGTATACGAAAAGTTGTCCTTTTTTTAATTCTTAAATGAAAATGGATTTCGTCTACTATACCTTATACTGTTAGATTTTTTATAGTACTTTTATCTACACTTTTTAAGTGTACTTAATTCTTAAGTACTATTCTTTTTTCATTCTTTGAATGTCAAGTGCACAAGTTCCTAACGTCATTCGTTGAATTTTTTCCGTTTCTTTTATATTACTTTCTCTTTTACTAGGGACTATAAAAATAATTTTAGAATTTTACTTAAACCATAAGTGGATATTCAATTTTTTGCGTTAGAAAATTAAAGTCGTTAACTGAAATAACTTAATTCCTCCCTTATTTAAATATAGCGAGGTAATTTTAATTCAATCAGTAGTGAACAAGCAGGCAAATCACATTTAACTGCTTCGACGATTAAAATCAACAAGCTGCACAGCACGTGGTCGTTGACTTTTTACCCACGACGACTGCGTCGCACAAAAACCCGCCTAAAAACCATGAGAGCCTATTAATAATCACGAGAGAACTCGGCCGGCTTCCTCCAATTGCACAACCGTAAATAACAATCAACTCGAGTCGCATCGCGTGCGCCCCGTAGGAAACAAAAAAAAAAGCGTCGGCGACAAAATGAAAGCGTTTAAAAGGCGAAAGGGGGAGGGAGAGGGAAAGGCGCCGCGATACCGTGACGTCAGCGTCGCGTAAATTACGCGGCGGCGGGTAGACGACGACGCGTAGCTCCGCGCGCGCGGGGGAGCCATTTATCGTCGCCTTTGAAGCGGCGCGCGCGCTGCGCCGGGGTGTGCGGCGTCGCTCGGCCGGCCACATGCGCGCCAGCCCCCGCCACCTGGAAAAGCGGGGAAAAGCCGGGGACCGCGGGAGGCCGAGCAGCTGACCGCCGCAGTCCCCCTACTCCGGACACTCGGGGCTCTTTGTGTACCTGGGGGCGAGCGAGGTTTACGCGGGAACGGCCCGCCTTGCAGCGCACGGTATAGACACGGAGCCGCGCGAGATGCGTCCTTTATTTTGGACGACAGGAGTCTCCTCGGCGATGGCTTGCTGCAAAATTGCCTGTGGGCTGCGTATTGTGTTAGGGGCGGTTCCTGCGCTTTCGAGATTCACGAACGTGTTTTATTTTGTTTAGAAGCTGTTTTCATTATGCACTTCCTTTTGTGTACTCTGTACATTTTGAGTTTGAACTTTAAAGCTTTACTGAATTCGTGTAACGGAAAAGAATGGTTTTGAAAAATATCATGATGCATACAATTGGTTAAAAAATTTCTATAAATTGGAAAAATTTTTCCTTGAACTTTTTACACTTAGTCCCCTTGCGCTCTATGACAAGATATCTAATCTCGAAATGTAGGCGTTTTTCATGTGCTATATAACTATTAACTGATAGGAGGATTAAAGAAACTTCACAAAATAGTTCAGATTTTAACACTATAATTATTCTTCTTTTCTCAAAAGTTTTTCACACCAAAAGTTAATAGACCATCCCTAGATGATTATTTATGACGGATATTTATGATAGTTAAAAATTCATTGATGATAAAAATTAAAAAAACCTGCCATATTCACGAGGTACTTTTATTTGAGTAATGAACATTTCAATAGAAAATTTTATGTTTAATATTGCCTTCAGTGTATAAACTCTCGCCATAATCGTGTATGCTTCTACTGACAGTGGCAGATGTTAGTAAAAGTAATTTTGAGAAAATAATAGCATTCCTATAATCTTCTCTCGAATAAATCCACAGAGCACATTGTTAAAGTGGCACTTACAGTTTAGAAAATGAATTTCATGTAAAAGTGAAAATACACTTTCTTCAATTACCAATACCGACATTAATTAGTAGTGCGATCCCGATGTTTGATCGTAGGCAAACGAAAGCATACAATTAAAAAAAATCGAAAACAATCCGACTGTAAAAAAACTTTCTCATACGAATGTAAACAATGGGCGGCGTATATGGATCTCCGGCGGAGGAACTCACAATTAAACGAGTAAGAGAGTGAAGCGTGCCGCTATCAGTTTTCCGAAAAATGAACTTATCTAGCATCGAAAGCCGTTGACCCCGCGCGCATGTGTCCGACGTCGAAACGCATAGTTGTTTCACGGTCTTCTAGGCCTGGCGCTGGTAAAGGGTCGCTTCCGCTCCTGACCCTTTTTCCCCTGATAGATTGCCCATACAGTTTTGGGCACTTTTTAATTGACGGGGGAGGCTCGGGAAACCGGATGCGCTCATTTTTTCAGGAAGACTCGTGGAATATTTGTTACGGATTCTATTTTTATCGACGCGTGTGAAATAATTGTCCGCTTTATTTTTGCATCCTTCCAACGCGGAGCTTTGTATCAGTCACGAAAATTTTTTTGTAATCATGTAAACATTTGTACGCCCTATGTGAGATAATTGTAGGTTTCACTTTTGCATCCTCCCATCGCCGCTTTATATTCTCATGAAAATTTTTTGGGAATTATGAAAATACAGGAGATCGTAGAGTCACCTTGATTACGAGCATTAAAAACAGTTTAAGATCGAAAATGTAAATGTGACGTGCAGCGCACGTAAACTGGTTATCGGCCGCACCAGACTCGCGACACTTAAAAAATAATTTAACGGTAATCAGCCTCGTGGATAAACCGCGCAAAGCTGCCTAATCCATCGAAGCGTCCAAATTGGAAAATCCAAAGTGAAACGCAGCCTCCGTCGGTGTTGTGACAGCTGCAGCTGCGCTTACACGTCCAGACTTTATCACCTCGCCTATCGGCCGATTTCGAAAAAGCGTCGCGCGGATTTAGCGTGCCGGCGCGAAAATCACGCACACTGCGGCCGCAGGCGCGTCCCTCGGAATCGGAAACGCCGGTCAATCGAGTCGCGAAGGGGAGCGCTCGCCGCGCAAAAAGCCGCGGCGCCGTAATGATTTCCCGGGAACGCGCGCCCGGCGAATTATTATCGCCGCTTTTATCGAGTCACGCGATATCGAGTGGGCTCCCAAGATCCGATGGTAAATGGCTCTTTGATGAGGGGAAAACTAATGGCTTTGTTGTTCCCAGCGCCTTTTCTTTTTTAAATCGTTTACGCTGTTCGCCGCTCCGTCTCCTTTTTCCTTTCAGAGCGGTTTGTACGTCTGGATGATCTTTTTGATCCAGCTGAGCGGTGGTAATTATACGCGTAAATGCCGTCGTGCTTTTTGCACTGATTCTTGTAAATTCTTCTGTAGAATCGATGCAAAATATAGTGTATTTATTTTTTATTTATTTTCAAAAGATTAATGTTATTTTGTAAGAAATTTTCAATTACATATTTCTACATGTGCATACGGCGTACGTAAAAAAGGAAATATTTTTCGATTTCTGAAGAATTAAGTTAATGATACGTCAGTGCACAGATAAATTTTAAATTACGATGATAATGACTAAATTCATTTAAATTTCCAACAAACTATAAAATAACGATCCTTTAATCGCCTTTTCGAAATACTTACTAAATTGCATCTAATGCACTCCTGAGATAAAAAGGTGCATCCACTGCAGACAATGAAACGCAATTATAAACGGCGAGTCTGCCTATCGCATTTTTGTCAGTCGAAACAATGCCGCGCCCCGGGAGAATAAAGGAGACCGGGATAAAAAAAAAATTAAATTTTTCAATGAACCTCCGGCGCGAGATAACCCAATCGCTTCACGCCACATCAGTTCGGAAATCGCATTATATACCCCGGGCGAAGATAGGAAAGAGTCGACGCCCGACTGTATCTCCCCGGGACTTTTACTTTCACGAGCGGGCCATTCTCGCGCTGGTGCTCGGCCAGGAGGGGCGTGCGGGCACGGCTGATGCGATTTTCCGACGGGGCCCCTTCCGAAAAATGATAAGAGTCGTAAATTAGGGTTTTACGTTTTTCGAGTCGTCCGCCTCCACCCCCGCGCGGCCGCGGATTAGCCCCTAAGCCGGCGGGAGTGGCCCATTACTTTTCGCTCGCTCGGCGCCGCGGCGCTTTTACGGAGCGCGCCGGTGAAAAGTAACTTTTTAACGACTTCGACGCAGCGCCACTCTCGCTCGCGATGAGCCCCGGCGAGCCTCGCGCATAATGGACGTTCGATGTTTTTTGCCTGGAGGGAGGAGGGAATTTGTTCTTGATGTCGAGGAGAAAAATGCGGTATTGATGGATGTCGCGGATGAAATATGCCGGGAATTTTAATATGGATGGGTCTCCATTGTTGAACGAATGCGAATTGTAATTTATATTTTATCGATCCTTTTGTCAGCGGAGGAGAAGTGATAAGAGTTTGGGAGCTTTATCTTTTCGCTTGTTCCCCTTTATATAAAATTCGGCAATAAGCACGAAAAAATGAACGAATGTAAATGCATACCTATCCAGTGTTAAGTATAGTTAAAATCACTGAATAAGAAGACAGCGAGTATTTATTAATAAAAATTTATTCAATTGTTTGCGTGAAAAATTCCATTAGATCTGGCGATCTACAGTGCGATCAATAAAATTTTTCAGCATCCTTTCCGATTGTTACTAAACGTTAGTAAAATCGACTACTTTACATAATTCTAAAAATTTTTTAAATAATTATACATACTCAAATAGAAAAAGTAATGTCGACTTTCAAGCAAAAAATAGATTTCCACAAAGAGCTAATCGAAAAATCAAATCATCGCGATCCCTTTATTAAACTATCCACCCCAAGCTCATATACCTCCATCGAACGTCGATCGCTGGCGCGCGAAGTCGCCGTGGCCCCTCCGCAAAAAAATGAAACCCCGCGAAAGAGCAACAGATTGCCGGAAGAAAAAAGAAGGAAAGGAGTCAGAGGTCGAGAGATGGGCTCGCGCGGCCGACGGGTACATATACACACGGGGTGGACAAAGGAGCGCGCGATGGAAATTCAAAGCCGGACGTTTTCGAGCTCGGTTACGCGATATCCTACGCTCGGCCGGCTCCTCTCGCCCGTATAAAGGGGGGAACGGGATGAGGAAGAAAAAAAGGGGGAGAAAAGGAGAGAGAGGGCCGCGCGCGTGTCCTTCCCTGCGCGTATCGGATTTCGATACATCGGCCGCCGCGTCTTCGCCGCCGGGGCTCTTTCAGGGCTCAACGAGTGCAGCCGACCCGCAGCTGCCGAAATTTCCTCCGCTCCGGAGGGGGATGGATTGCTTTGCCTTCTCTCGGCTGCCGAGCCGCGGCATCGACTCGCTGCTTTACTCAGCGTAATGCGGGGCTGTATACAGCGCCCGTCCGTTTTTTTATTCTTCTTCTTCTTCTTTTCTTGATGGATTGGTTTTACGGCGACTTTTAAAGGGGAATTCGTATCGGAGGGATCGAACGAGGAGAAAACGCGATTGCGGTAATGACGCGGGCTGATGTTTTAAAATGCACAGTTAACATCGCTCGTGGAAATGGGACTCGTTTAAATGATAATTTTAGAAATTCCAGTAAAAGTAAATATTGATGGAATCATTTGTAATTCGGTCGTTCGGTAAAGCCAATTCGTCGATAAAAATAGGAGAACTGACACTTGGCTGAAAATTCACCGAGTTCGAATTATGTAGGTCATTTGCGCGCACTTTAATTTTCAATTTCACGCGATCGCTGATCGTATCTCGCGTTTAAAAAAGAACGTTAATCATAACAATACAAATTGCTGGCTGACGCAAATGTTTTGTATTATTCAGATCGTAAATTTCGACCTCGATTTTAATTTCAAAATTAACTGCAACAATTATACATATCGATGCATATTCAGTCACAAAGTTGACAAAGTTTGTTTTACCAACGAAAAGTTTATTATTTTAAAAAAATTATTTTCAGCAAAAAAAAAATTAAACTTAATTAAACGAGTAAAAGAAAAAGTAAAAACAAAATGAATGTTTTAATAAGTGCTATAACCACTTATGCGGTTGTTAAACGTTATATTGAAGTAACGAATTTTCAAGCACGATATAAAACCAGCAGTTCCGTAAAAAAGCGAGAACAGAGGTAAAGCGGCGGGAATCCATCAGCGAAAAGCGAATTTTACATGAGAACAAAGAGCGGCGGGCTCGCGCGATTAAAAAAGGTGGAAAAAGAGAAACGTTTTTTCGCTCCGCGCCGGCACAGCGCCTAAAGCCTCGGAGGCTCGGCTCAAACGAGAACGAAAACTGGTCCTTTCGTGGGGCATTAGTGACAGCCTAGTTGTTCCTTTCCCGGTGTGCGACGAGGCGCGCAGCCTCCCACTTTCGACGCGGCGCATCGCCTCGTCCGCGACCCATTTCCGCGGCCCCGGGGAGCGCGCGCGCGCGCGAGGTAGACGTACGCGCGTCGAGCGACTCCGGAGCCGTGAGCGGGGGGTCGAAGGTCGATCGACGCGCCGATCCGCTGATTGATGGGCGGGCTCGCGCGCCCCGGGTCGCCCCCGGCGAGAATTAGGGATATCGCCTTTTTAGCCGGCAGATTGGCCCGGGAGTTCAATCAACGGGACGAGACGACTTCTGGCCGATGCGCCGGCGGCTAATGGATTTCGAGAGGGCCGCCGCGTCGCGTCGAGAGGTGTCCATCGATCGAGCGCCCGCTGGCCAAGGGTCTTTTATTTTTCCGCCTCGCACGCGGCCGAGCGATTTTATCGCGGATTTGTCGTGATGATGGCGCGGATGACCGAGTAGAATGTTGCAGCAAGTGGTAAGTGGCGCGCGTTAGGGAAATCAGGACGATTGCATGTTTATTCGTGGCCTTTTACTGATATTCGTAATCAGTGAATTGTATGAACACTATTATTTAGTATTATTTACTATTATTTATGAAATTAGTATTTTCAAAAGATATTGCTGACAATTTACTTTAACAATTGATCAAGTAGTTCCGATAAGTTATTATAATCAAAATAGTGAAATTTTCACTGGTTTCGACAGTGACACCAATTTTCACTGATGGAAAACAACTTTTACTTAACGTTACAGAGCTTTAAAGTATTATTGCTAAAAATGTTCTAAAATGTAAAATTGTGAGTGTCCTTTAATCTGCTAAAAATCTTATAAATCTATTTTTTTAATCAGAACTCATACATATAGTTATAAAAGAATTAATTTAATTATTAATTTTAAGTAAAACTTATGTCTCACATTCTTTTATGTTAAGAATCTTGTCTCTGCACTGTGTAGAATTCGTAACGACACAATTGACTACACATTCGGTCGAGCAGGACATCTGCACTCCTCTCTGTACGCCATCTAAATCTCGCAGTAACTTTAAACGAACACGACCTCGATTGATTAGTCAATTCACTAGTGTAGTTTGCAAACTGCAGGAGTCTTACCAAAGTGTGAAAAGTAAAAGCCAACTGATTTACTGTACAATAAAATTAAAAAAACTTAGTTAATAAATGATGTATTGATTTATGTGACTTGTATACGTCACTAAAAAAGAATTACTCGGATCCCCTTATCCATGAGAACTGGTAGTATTTTAGGAATCAGAGAATCAATCGTGAGATATGATCATTATCGATATATATTCAGAGATTCTGTTTTCAATACTCGAAAGAGAAAAAATAAGTTTTAGTCATAGTATTTTATATTTTCAAAGTAGCTATGGCCAAAGATTTATCTTTATTTACTTGGTTCCCTTTCAATGTTTTCATCGTCTCAGTAGCATTTGCCTTTGAAAGTTGTCACGAATAATCATGATGTTTAGGGTGATGCTGCTATTATCTTTTACTTACTTGTACACTTTTTTCTTACGTTGGTTAAAGTTTTATTATCTGCAAGGTACCACCAGAATCATGGTTTTAGTGATTATGAAAATTCAATTGAGTTTAAAAATAAAACATACGTTTCTGATATTATGTTCATGATGCTTTATAAGTTGTGCCTATAAAATGTGCATGATGATTCTGGAGAAGGCTGCTGGTCCTCTGTAAGCAAGTCCACACCAGTAGATTGGGATGAAATGCCTTCATTTTTTAAGTTGGGAATTTTGTGTACTCATGTGCGATATCAATGAAAATAAGTATCTTAATCAGGAATGTTATATTAATTTGTGCCACAGCGAATTCAATTCAATAAACTTCGTTTGACATTTTGATATAATTTTTTTATTGCTGTCAAGTTAGTATTATATTATTCAGTTAGTATAGTCATATAATAAATAACATCTGTTACAAACGATGCAATTTTTTAATTATAATTTAAAATTATCTTTTAACTATTAACAATTTTATACACTCGGTTCACGTGTATTGTAAAATTAATATAAAAGATGTCATTAATGATTTTCTTTTATGTAAGTGCGCGTTAAACGTTCATTCGGAATACAAATCATACGCGTATTGTTAATCAGTCTTGCAATTGGGCAAGTCAAGAACGAACGTCGTGTCTCGGAATCTTCATTATATTTTTCTTCGTCAACGCTGCCTTTTAAAGGAGTTCCTTCTTTTCTTTTACCTTCGTTTAAATAAGCTCCATGTATGGCTTGAAAAACTAATAAAGATACTTAAAATTAAACTTGGAACTAAAACATGAAAAATTTTAAAATCTATATGTACACAATCAAGAAGAAAAAGCATCATTAAAGAAACGAACTTTTTTTTATAAATAAACAAGAATTGAAATAAAAAAGCAAGCACAATATAAAATTTTCAGCGGGTAAAGGGTTAAAGTGACTTACGAATGCATCGCTATTAAATGTACTAAATGAATGAACAAAGTACTTATCGCGTCAAGTCGCTTTATTTGATTTTTCACTCATGATCATTAAGTTCGATCACAATGATTACTGGAAACAATGTTTACTCAGTGAATCGACGAAAAGCCGAAAATAATCGGTATATTCAATTCGTATATTGAAACGAATGTGGAAGGGAAATGTAGGTAGTTGGGGGATAGGGGGAGGAGAGGAGTGGCGTACATTGCGGCTTCGTAGGCGAGCGCTCAAGCGGCTTCGCTTCGCCAGCAAAGCCGTTTCAGTCGCGGACCTTTGTACAAAAACTATAACTAATATAATATATATTTATATATATAATATTTTGTCTACCATGTAGAAAACAATGACTTCGAGCCTTTTGTAAAGTCGTTAGAAACATCATTTGCGTTTTATCGAAGTCCTTAGTTCGAGCTACAATTGTTACTCGTGCAAACAGTGAACGAAAAATTTTCTCGAAATCTTTTACTCGGCTCGTGTAATGTAAACATCTAGTGACGCTCATACATTTTCTCTTACATTTTATACGTTAAATTTTAATGTCTGCCTCGTCCTTAGCGATCGACTTGTAATAAATGCTGTACATTACAAAAGTATCGAAACGAATAAATCTATCGCGCGCGTTAGTATACTGTAAAAATCGCTTAGCCGCACGATTAATATTTTTACTTGCACTACATGCTTTATCTTCTTTTACGTTTATATTCTTTATCTCTCATTTCTTCCTTTTGCTTTGCCTTAGATCCTCAAAAAGTTTAGAAAAGCGAGATCTCCCAAAATCACTGTTCACCCATGGTATCTTCATTTATATAATATATATACTATATATAACTATACACCTACAATAGTTAACAAGACAAGTCTGCAGCCCTTTACGCGTCGGGCACGAATTCATTAATTTTTCCATTTTATTTTCAATTATATCGATTAAACTTACATGTTTTAAGTTAATCTTAAGAAGCGTGAGTTTTCTCTTTTTACTCTTAGCGCTCTTAAATCTTAAGTGGCCTCTCGCACTCGTGTCTGGAGGCGCTCCTCGTTACTTGCAATAAAATCGAGGCACACAGGACGTCGAGAAATGGCTTCGTCGACTTGTTTCATTTATTTATTTTTATTTTATTTTGGATGTAACGTCTTCGTAGCTGCTCGTTAGAGTCTGACGCGAGTTATCAATAATTTCCGGACATTCTGTGCGAAATTCTCTCGCTTGTACATTACCTTTGTCAACTGTGTGAAATTAAATCAGTTTCGCGATTTATTTTCAATCTCGCTGACTTCAAAATAGTTTCGATTTCTTACAAATTCTTTTGATTTTATTCGACGTATACAATATTTAATGCGATGCGCTCCATTCAATTTTTATGCGTTCTTACATGCTGATCATGAATTACGAATATTTCACTTTAGTTGACAAATCGTATTTCATAAAGTAGCGCTTAATTCTGTATGTTTAATGTTTCTGCGTTTATAGTATAATTACGATAACGCTCGCTAGCGGCATTGAATACAAAAAGTTTTGTAGTTGGCATTGAATACTGTGAATCTCTAACTTTCACCAATTGTGTAAGTTCGGCTTTTCTGTGATACCTTCATTTCTAGAAAAGTTGACGGTAGGAAGGTAAAAAACGTGCTTTTGAGTTAAATTTGTTTTTAATGCAATTTTTTTCTATTATATCTCCTACATTGTCAAAGCTCTGTACGATTACCACAGTTGTAAAATCGAACGTGGATGTAGCGAAAAATCGTTCTAACGAAAGCTATCGCTGGCTTCGAAAGGACGGAAGTGGAAAAATCAAATACATCGTGGAATGTATTGTTTAAGTCTTTAAAAGGTGAACGTTATGCTTTCGATAAAAAATGAAATACATCATCGGAATAAATGCTCGCGATCAGTCGGTACATTATCGGCTTCTATAAAATTGTATCCAAAAAAAGCACCGCAACAATTCGGTGATTGTGCAAAATACCTACAACCAATGGCTTTCAGTAGTCAAGACTCGTCGAGTAAATAATGTAATTAAAAAAAAAGGAGCGGAAGATGTAGAAAACTTCTGTTTTTTAACTGGAGTAAACTTTTTTTTCAAAAAGTCAGTCGAAAAGCTCTGTTTTTGATAGTCGAATATAGAGTGGGCGTTTCACAGACGTCATTTTAAAATCATGCTGTTAGTAGCTCCATGTCTTTACAGTTTACTTGATGCTTTATAAAATCAATAAAATATTCATAGTACTAAAAAATTCGGTATAGAGGCATATACGATATCACAGAGAAATTATGTTTAAAATTCTGATCATAGCATATAGCACGCATACATAACAATGGCGATATGTAAATATTAAAAACAGCGCGAGAAACTTCCGCGAAGGAGAAAAGTCATGATTAATAAAATAAACTAAAGCAATCAAAGAAGCTACTGCAGATGACGTGTGTGCAGCCCTGGTCCACTTTCCACTCCTCCGTAAGCAACTTTTTTCATTGTGAAAATAATCATTTACCCGCGAGCCACGGCCATGTGGTCCACTAGATTCAGTCGGTCGTTCGGTAAAAAATGAGCGTCTTGCGAAAGGCGTCGCGATTATTCTCGGATCCCTGGGCCACGCGCGGGAGTCTCGGTCCTGTGGCTCTCATATGGCAACAACAACAGCAACAACGGCGGCGGCAGTGGCGGCGACGGAGCGACGGTTATTAGGGATTGAGGCCCTGGCGCTTCTCCTCCTCGAGCATCGCATCGAGCTCGTTCGTGAGGTTCGTCAGCATGTTGCCTATGTCGCTGAGCACGTCGGCGGGCTCGCTACCCGCGGCACCGACACCCGGCGACGCATTCACGTGCTGCTGGTGTTGGTGCTGATGCTGGTGCTGATGCTGGTGTTGGTGCTGCGACATCATGTGGCTGGGGCTGTTGGCGTATTCCTGGGCGGCTCGCGCCGCCCGCTGCTTTATCGTGCCGGCGTTCTCGTTGGCGAACGGCAGCGAATCTGACTCGGTACTTGAACTCGACTAAAAATACAAAATGCACGATTATAATCAACAATATTTTAAAGAAATAAATATAAATTTAAGAAATTAGTACTTGAATAAGTGAAAAAAATACATCCCCTTATGGAGTAAGTGAACGAATTTTTTTTATTTTACTTATTCATGTTTAAAGAGTGTATCGGACTCATTGTTCTGAGTACCTTAAAACTGGCGTCGGAGCCGTTACGGTGCTGCAGGGCAAGAGAGGCAATGAGCTCGTGCTCGTCGCTGACGTTGGCGCTGACGCTACCCCAGCTGCGCGACATGGAGGAGGGCGGCCGGCCCAGCTGCGCCGGCGACGACGTGGCCGAGGGAGTCTGCGAGGACTGTGACTGCGTCTGGTGCGCGGGCGAGGAGGTCGCCGACATCATGTGCTGGATGTGATGATGCTGATGCTGGATGAGAAGCTGCTCGCAACCGGAGGTGGGCACCGGGCCGCTGCAGTCGATGACCACGTCTCCGTTCCCACTGCCGACGCTGTTCACCGACGACACCGAGCTCTGGCGTCGCGGCGGCGACGGCGGCCGTCGTTTCAGCAGACTCGGACTACTGTCCAGCCCGTAAGTCAGCTGGTACTTGTTGTCGAAGTCGCGGGGCAGCGACTTATATGAACCCTGCGTCGCCTGGATCTGCGGGAAGAACGTCTACTCTTATTTATGTAGATCGGACGTTGTGAAAGTACACTCTTTTTTCGACCCGTGCTCTTATTTTGTACTAAACAATGAAGATTTTAAACTTTAATTTTTATTGTCAAATAATTTTAATACTAAATTATTAAAAGATATGTAATACCCTTGGCATTCTTATATGTGAATTACAAAAGCATTTCTATAAAAAATCTTAATCTATATTTACAATGTAAGAGCACAGGACGAATGAATTTCTAATCTCAAATAAAACTCGATTCGTACTTTAGCAACGGGCCTGGGCCGTACTAGGCAGTGTCTGGGCCTGGGCAGTGTGCCGCCGCCGATATTCTCGATGATGATGGCGTGGTCGTTGGTGGGCGTGAGGTCGCCATCGTCGTAGCTGCGCGGCCGCCAGTCGAGTATCTGCGGATGGTGGGACTGCGGCGCCGGCGACGGCGGATAGCCGAGCGGCACGTCCTCGAGGCTCTCGAGGGACTTGCCGCGCGAGTTGCCGCCTCCCCCGGCGATGATGCTCCCGGAGCCGATGCTGCGACCTAAGCCGCCGTAGTCGAGACCACCGGGCAGCGCCGCGTACATGCTGCGCCAGTTCGCTGCTACCGGCGCCCCGCCGACGCCGCCACCGTGGCCGGTGTCCGCTGGCCGCTGGAACGACCGTAAAATCGGCGACGAGCAGTCCTCGTCCGGCGACGGTAGGTCCGGGCCGCCGCGTTGAATAACCACGTCCTGGAAAATGTTTTTATTTAGATAAGTGTACAGAAAAATTTTTAAGGTTTTTTTTGTAAGTAAAATTTACTAATCGTGTTTGTGTACTTAATTTATTCGTATATTCAAATGAGGATTTTCTTTCTCCTCTTTTTTTTTAACGTAGATTCTTGATGTCTGTATCAAAGAAATTTGTGATCTAGAAGACCGATATTCTGTTTACCGAGAAAATTTTGACAGCCAAATATTTTAAAGGAATTTTTCTTGGCTGTGATTATCGTGGAATCGAAACAAAGTTCTGATCTCTGCAGATACCAATCAATATTTTAAGAAGACCTTTTTCAAATTTAAATCGAGATGACATCTGTATATTGAAGGCATAAAATTTAAAAAATGAAAGAGGAACAGAATAATATATCAAATATTAATTTTACGAGAAATTTTCCCACCACGTTTTTTAGAAAGTGCTAATATTGGAAAGTTCGGAAAAAGAAAATGTTCGCTTATTATTACAGAAATACCTCAAATTTATGAATATTTTAAACTCAATATTTGAAAAATGCCCTATGAATATTTAGTTAAAAAGAAACAAAACCAAAGCTCGTTATCCTCCTTTCCTCCCGTACCTACCCGCCTTCAGAATTCACAAATCCCCGATCGAACGAGCTGTAAAAAGAGGATAAAAAGGAAAGGCCGAGGGGGCACACATACCTGCGTGTGTCCGGGGTGGGGCGGCAGTCTGGCCAGGTCGAGGGGCTGTATGCGCTTGCCGGCCCTGATGTCCTTGACCCGTTTAATGGCCAGGAGCAGCTTCTTCTGGTGGCCGAGCCTGACGATGCCGATGTCCTCGAGGTCCTCCCAGGTGAGCGTCGTGACGTCCTCGACGGAGCGCATGCCCTGCTGGTGCAGCGCGCCCAGGTACTCCTCGAGCCTCAGCAGCCTCAGCCACTCCTCCAGGGAGCCGGGCACGTGCTCCGGCAGCCCGTCGCCCACGTTCAGGTTGTCGATCTCGGCCTTCAGCCGCTTCCTGTGGTTCGGCTTCTTTATGCCTGCGGACACACCGGGGCGTTAATCGAGCCTTCGGCGAAGCGCGGATGTGACGCGACGCTGCGGTATGCCAAGCGCGTTCCCACTTTTTTTTCGCGAAAGGGTATTCATTATTTGTCGATTCGGTGAACGAGCCGGGAGTTCGATTCGAGCTTTTTTGACCCTTTCTCTTTCGTTATTGTCTTCGCGCTTTAAGTATTGAATTTATATTTTTCTTACAGGTGTGTATTAGGTAACAAATTCTTTTTTTTTTCAAGTCATAGAAACGCGCGGTTCACAATTCTATCCAATTAATTTATAAGAAAAAATGTGGAGTGATTGACGTTGTTGGCACGTGTAAGGAAAATGTGAAAACCATATGCAAAAACTTGTTCAATATGCATAACAATTTTCGAATTTTTTCGTTGTACCTTGTATCAGCTCATTTGATCAATATATCTATCATACCAAAATTTCGATAGACGTGAAATTTAATTATTCCAATTTCAAGAATTTTTTCGTCTACATTTATTTAATTATTCGGAGCTACAAATTTTGTTATACTCAATAAACGCCTTATTTATCGCCCTGTCGAAAAATGTACAAAAACTTGTCGACTACGTTCTCATTGAATTCAGTAAACGAGTTTCTGGCTCGTACAAATGGAGATTTCAGAGTTTCGTTTTTTTTAAAGTCACCGAACTAATACTCTAGCGGCATAGGTACGCATGATTTATTCCCTGCGACATCCAGACCCTTCGCTCGTTCTATCCAAACATCAGCATCGCCCCGATTTCCTCTGATCTTGCCAAAAAATAGCACACTCATTTAAAAAAAGCAAGCAAAACGTAAAAAATCCCATCTAACTGTCGAGCGAAGCCCCGAATTGCGCAACTCTCTTAAAATTCCACGAGCGCGACGACACGGGTGTGCAACACTGACCGATAGCGGTGAGATCCTCGGGGGTCATGCGGGTGATGGTGGCGAGGTCGTAGCCGGCGGAGGCGAAGAGTGGGAAGTACTCCTCGAACTGGAGCTCCGTGAGCCAGGCGTGGACGAGGTCGAGGTCGGTCGGCCGGTCCGGGTGGCTGCCGAGCGAGCTGATGGAGCAGCGGGGCGACGAGGTCAGGGCGCCCGCGCTGCGCGGCCCCAGGTGGTAGCCCGAGGCGCGACCCGAGTCCAGCGAGGCCGTCGAGTGCCTGGACCCCGAACCCGAGCCCGAGCTGCCCGGGCTGTCCCTGCCCGGGCTCTGTGTCATGTCGATTCCTATGTGGAAAAATTCGCGTTGTTAATTTTTGTATACACTTTTTTAATGCATTTCATTAGTTTTCTTTTTGTCGTTTAAATATTGTACTCTTCAACAAAGTGAAAATTTCATTGTATTCAAACAGATGTACTTTTAGCTGATGCAATGTTAGTCAATAACGCTAAAATTATTAATCTATGTAATGAATATTAAGTACGTTTACAGTGATAGTTGCGTAAGTGTTTTAGATTTAGAGATGAGCATCTTTTGATTTTTACGATCAATTACATATTTATTAACGTAAACTCAAGTATCCAAATTTTGATGAAAAATGCCCGTCCTTGAATGATTAATAAAAACTGTCGTAACGTCAGTTAATTAATTTTTTAAAAGATTTATTCACTACTACTCCAAGTAATTTACAAAACACACCCATAAACAAAAATGATTTATTAATTTAAAAATTAATTACGAAAATTGAGTAATTCTTCTAAATAAAAATTCTGCTTCAAAATCGAATATAATAAACATAAATAACAATACAATATCATAATATATATAAGATAATGAAAAAATGAACGTACCTTGATCTTCGGCATGAGCGTACTTGCCGACCATGGGTGGGAAGGAGAATCCCGGATGAGTGAATATGGGCCCGGGGCTCTTGCCGGCGGGCATGCCGTAGGAGCCGTCGTCGCCGTTGGGTCCGTTGCCGTTGCCGCCGACGCCGCCTCCGCCGCCCCCGGGCACGCCGCCCGGCAGGAAGCAGCCGTCCTCGCTGCTCGCGTAGCCGGCCGAGCCGAAGGACGAGCCTGAGTGCCGGAAGTCATTGGGGACCGCGGGCGGCGCCACCTTCTTAGCCTGGGTTACTGCCTTCGACGGTCGACTCATACCGCCGACTGCAAATCGAACCATTTCGAGTTATTAACTTTGCGGATTCGAATGAAAATTGTTTAATCGTTACTTTATTGCATCTCGCGTTTGCCTCGGGGGTTACTCTGTTGCTGACATTTATTTTTCAGTGATGATCGAGGGAGGTATAATAAATTGTTGAAAATATTTTATGCATGCAATCAGCGGCCGTTGTTAAAGTTACGAGGTTTAATTAAAAAAATAAATCTTCCAGGGCTCTTTCCTGTAACATCCTTTCTGGGAATTTCCGAGTAGAAAAATAAGCTGACGAAAGTGCATTTTTTCCAGAAGACTGACTCACTTAAAATTCCTGCGCGTGACGCAGATATTTTTCGCTAAGTAGAAAAAGGAGTATTTTAAAGTTAATTTAAAATTATAATATTTCTCAAATAATTTTACTAGCCAAGTTTCAGCTGCAAAGAGACCTTAATGTACATTTGTGCTTCGAACAAAAAACCATATTTGATTTAATTTCATCAAAAACTACCGACTTATGTGTTTATATACTACTAAATCTCCTTGATTTACCAAAATTGGACTTAATTTTACAGGTATCAATCTGTATAATCAATCAACGGGAGATTACGCAAGGACCGAAATGAACACGTTCGATCAACATTATACGAATTAATTAATTTGCTCACATCAGCCCAATAACGGTAGTTAGACAATTATTTAATAACTATCCGTCGCATCCAATATCGCACCCGTGCCAATTCTAATTAGTGACAAAACAATATAGCAAAAAAAGGATCGGATCGGAGTGACCGAAAGCCGTGATTTCTCAAGAGAAATAAAAAAAGGAGTCCGTCCTCGTATAGAAAGTCGCCGAAGATTGCGCTCGCTCGAGAGTGACGGAGATCCTTATCCGGCGATCCTCTCTGATTGCGCCTCTCCTCCTCGCCTTATGCAGTTAAGAATCGCGCGTTTGATAAGGCGAAGGCGATCGACGCCGCGTGATTTATGGATTTTTCGAGCGAGGCAGTGATTTTTTTCCCCCTCCGGGAGAAGTCAAACCCTAATTGGCT
Source organism: Eurytoma adleriae (assembly GCA_900480045.1). Lineage (NCBI taxonomy): Eukaryota > Metazoa > Arthropoda > Insecta > Hymenoptera > Eurytomidae > Eurytoma > Eurytoma adleriae. Next base: position 88,453 of record UXGC01000212.1, read on the forward strand.
TTCATCGGGTGTTTCATAAAAGTAAAGGCAACAATTCGCATGCTGATTAGCTCCGCTCCGTAATCGCCGATAAAACGATACTCTTTTCATCCGGCTAATTAAGGTTTTTCGTCGTCGGGGCCCGCGCGGAGGGGGAAAAAGTTCGGAGCACCGTGAAAATCGTAAAACGAGTGCGTGCGCTCTTATACTCTGTATATATAAAAGCCGCGGCTAAAAATTTCAGCGGGGGACAGCGACACCGCCGGCAAAATAATTTTTACTGTTCATAAAAACTTCCTTAATCGCGACGTTAATTTATAAAGCGCAATTTGCGCTCCTGAAACTCGGTCGATAAATAAATATAAAGACATTTTTCCCGCGGTGCGCCGAGCAATTTAGTATGTTAACGAAGCCGAAGGGCCGCGGGAATCCCGGGGCAAACGAGAAACTCCCTCGAGAAAAAGAGCGAGCGAAAAAAAGTGTGGAGGAAGGGGAGAAGAGGCCGAACCGGACGAGCCGCGAGTGCAGGATAAGAAGAAAGGGGAGAGGGTAAGAGTCGTGATGGAAAAGCCAGGGGGATCGACAAAAGGCCGAGAGTCGAGCGGGAAAGAGCGATTTTTCCGTCGAGATACCGAGATGTGATAAGCCGAGGGAGCGGGGGAGGGGAGAGTTTCGAAAAGTGCCGGCTCCGAGACGATGCCTTATATACGAGAGAGCAAACAGGTTTTCGTCGTCTGCGTAGGACTGCGCGCGCGCATAACGCGTCTAAATTTAAAGGCGAACCAGTTCTTTCTCTCTTGTGAGGCCGGTCCGAAAAGCCTCGGGGCCCCTCGTCTTCTTCTACACCCCCCCTCCCACCTTCTGAAGGCCGCTGCACTTCCGCGCCTCGGTGATCCAGCGCCTCGCCTTCGCATCGTGCACTAAATCTTGCGAGTTGAAATTTTTTTCGGAATATTGAATGCTTCGATATTTATGGGACGTTTAACTCACTTTTTTTTCTTCTTTTATTTATTGAAATTTACGGGGAAATTTTAACTTTGAGTATATTGTGGAAAAATTTTATCTTCCTTCATCTGGATGTTTATTGCTGGCATTATTTCATTGCTACCTCTAATTAAATGAGTCGTTTCATAAAATTTCGAAAATTACGAAAATTACAGGTACCACTTATATCGAAATTTTTATCTTGAAAGATACAGAGAACGGGAATGTTCTTTATCCGTAAAAAGTTTAAGGTGTACAAGAATACTGCATGAAGTATTAATGCGATATATGTATATTGTACAACGATACGAATGATGCACCTAGCCATTATTGATGCAGAAATTTTTGTTAGTCATTGAACATTTAATTTCTAGACTGGAATAAAATATGCGATGCCGTATAGATCGTTATAGCTGCAGCATTCACACTTCTAGCTGTAAGCACCTCTTAGTTATCATAAGTACATTGAATTGATAATGAAATTAAAATTACATATTTTAGTTGCAGCTGTATATTTGTGTCTCGATTATACTCGAAGGTAGAAATAAATCAAATATTACCAGAAACCTAAAATCCACAAAATTTTTCGAGCGAAGAACGCCCGCAGCAGGCAAACGAAATTTTTTCCAAACATCTAGATCCAGCGCGACGCTGATAAAAGCGTGTCACCGACAAGGGCGAACAACGACCGATAACGCAGTCAGACTCTCCCCTCGACTTTCGTCTCGATTCAATTAGTGCGCAACGCGCGGCGCAGCGCGAAGGGTTCGCGAGCGCACATATATAGGTTCCTACGCTCGGGCTGAAAGTTCATCCGGGGAACAAAGGACTACGCGCTTTGAATGCGACGGCGGCACACCGAACGCAGCCGGGAGGGGGGCTTGCTCCGTTCGAGATGCAGGTAGTTTCGCTCGGCGCGCGCGCGAGACCGGAGAGCTGCATTATGCGAGTAGGGGGAGCCGACGAGCGAGAAACACGTTCTGTCACGTTGGGAGATGCAAAATGAGATTTTGTAGGATGATACCCATACCCGCGCGCGCGCGCCTTGCTCCAATACCAGAAACTGGTTTCAAAACTCACATTTATCCACGCGCGCGCCCGCCAAGAATGGCGGAAAAATGTTCGCGAATTTTATCGGGGATTAGGGTTAGCGCGACGTGTTTTCCAACTGTAAATTTTCATTTTTCTTTCCTTGACGATTTTTCCGTTTGCGGGTGATACGTTTTGTCGGTGTAACAATTTGTTGTTTGTTGTTGAGAGGCCTATTATATAATGGAAATTATTTTAAAAAAACGGGACGACAAATACATTTTTTTTAATGATTTTTATTGATTATAAAAAATTGCGGCTTATACAACAACTACACGTACAGAAAATATTTTTTTTACAGTTTCGAAATGTGATCAATTTTAAGCCGGGGCTGAAGTTAATAAATGGAAAGTTTCAGAACTTTATGGGGGGAATATATGATTTACGAAGCTCCGGAGTACATTAGGGTGTCTTTTACGCGGGAAACGTCAGGACCAGTTCTTCATATACGAAAGTTCCCCGGCCATTCAGCGCACATCAGGAGCAGTGTCTATATAAAGTAAGCAAATTCGCGCAAGCATTGAAGCAAATTGCCCGGAAAACCCGTTAAAAGGGGGAGACGAAAAATGGAAGGGGAGCGGTGAAAAAAGGATCCTTCGCGAACAGTAGCGAAATCTCTCCCCGATACGGAATTTATTATCCGAAACTTTTTCTCTCCTCGCATCGATAATGGGGATTCTCGCGCGTTTGCGTGAAAGGGACACATTCCATTCGCGGTCCTACACAAAAGGTGTAACACCCTTTTCATCGAGTTTTACGACAGATAAGCTTTCCAAAAATTTCTCACGTTAATTTCTTTGCAGTAAACGTCAGCCCACTCCACTTTACACCAGGAAACTTAGCTCGCCGAAGCAGTTGTACGGTCGTAACGTTCGCTAGCATCCGTTGAAATTCAAATTTCCTGTAAAATCGAGATGGACCTGGAAGGTACTTTTCTTGGTCGATTTTCATTGAGCTAGGGCCGATGGATTTACGCGGCCGGCCGTTCCTTCTAAATGCGGACGCGAACTTCCGGCTGGCTGTCGATGCCTCGGTATTCGGAATATCCGAAATTAACATTCGGGGAAGAGCGAACTGGATTCGCTTCGATGCCGTGGGTATTATGATCTGTTGATGCTTCGATGGGAATGCCAGCACCGTGCCTCAGCCTTTTGGAGTATTAATACCGTAAGTATACATTCTGTGTTAAGAGAAATTTTAGGGGAATGCGCGTAAGGCACATAAACTATTTTGGATTACAGAAGTCATTTTGTAAAAGAAGGATTCTTGAAAAATAGTATTTGTATAGTTCACGCATTCTACGCTGCTGTAGCTTAAATTTTCTACAAGATTTATTTTATTAGCAGCGCTTTTTGGCAGAATATAAAAATTTAGATTTACGCTCGTGAAGGAGTTGAATATAGACAATAAAATATTAGACGCGTTTAGTGTCAACCAAATCGTGGGCAGGAGAAACGTCAAATCCTTAGTTTAAGATGTAACCGTTTTATTGCCCTCGTAAACGCGCATTTCAAAAGTTTTATACATTTGAAAATAAATAAAACATTTTGTGAGCTCAAATCACTTTCTATCAACTCTTTGAAACCCACTTACAAAACTAGAAAAAAGAAGCAATCATTTCCAACGAACAAAATGACCATTTTAACCTTGCACCCAATCAGCGCTGACTCATCAGTTCGTCTAAATTTGAATTTCTCTAACTCCTTTTCCAATTAATCTGGATCGCCTCCTCGACGCAACCGGATTCATCTCGAAAAAGTGTCGCTAGGGATTGAAAAAAAAAAACGAAGAAATAGAACACAATTCGAGAAAGACGGCCATTGAGCGCCGTGAAAAAGCGACAACAGCCGCGCAGCGTGCGCACAATTATCAAAGGCGCGAGGCTCGCCTCTTGCAACACCCGCCCGGCGATGCGTCCGCCCCTCGTCGCTAAAAGCCCGTGACGTAAGGACGAGCCCGACTCGCCAGAGTCAACAGGCGTCTTCAATTGCTTGCGCAAACGTCGACGAAAAGGAGAGACTTTTTTACGCGGTACGCGCGCGCGCACGCTTCTTTCGACTCCTTTGCTCTTCTCCCTCCCTTTTTTCGATCCCAAGAGAGACAGAAAAAAAGATCGAGAGAGAAGAAGCGAGGGAGAGAGAGAGCCAAAAGTTTCGAGTGCGCCTTTTGAAAGTTAATTACCCCGTGCTCTCCACGTCGGGGGACATTCGCACTTGACGCGGGACTCGTCTCTTTCGTTCTTGGACGTGGCTGGCCGCGTTTTCTTTCGTGAAGCAGCCGAGGTCTTCCATGCCATTGTCATTCAAAACTTTATCATTTTTCATCGTGAAAGCTTTGTGCTGCGGGGAATTTCACTTTTTTCACGGGGACCTTTTTGATACGGCTCCGGCGCGTTGAAACGTGAAACTTTTAGATTTAAAGTTCACGATAATCAAGTAGCTATTCTTATTTAGATGTTACTACTTTGTATAAAGAAAATGAAGAACTAAAATTGAAAAAATATATTCAAAATACTCAACTGCACAAGAACAAAAATTGAACCTTTAATTTCTAAATTAAAATTCAATCGATTATGGATCACATTATAAATTTTGTTTACTTTACTTTATTCAAACATTTTTTAATTTAAAATAAAGTAATACTGGAAATCAAAGAGTAAAACTTATCGTTTAAACTACTTATTACTCCAATCAGAAGTGAGTATTTAGCGACTGCGCCCGGGGACAACGAAGGGAACCCGCACAGTCGACGGGAAAACACCGCACAGCCATCAGTCATCGATTTATCCGAAAAGCCGGGCGGGAGATAGGGTTGACGACATCAGCGAGTCCCTATCGGGGCTTTTCGCGCGAACGGCTTGAGGAGCTAAAGCCGGCACTTCGGATGCAGCGTCACGGCTCCGACCCCCACCACCCCGGGCGTTCCACCTATTTTTCGTCCATCCGCGCGACGATGCGCCGGCGCGAGTTTCCTAAGCAAACAGCGGATAAAGTGCTCGCAGGCCTTATCGCCGCGGCGATAGACGAAAGTCGGCGCGGGGGGCCGAGGGCGAAAATGGCCTTTTTGTTTCGATCGCTCCCGTACGAAAGTTTCTATTTAGAACTGCCCGTACGTGCGCTGCGTCGGGGGCGGCGATTTGTAGATCAGCCATTCAATTGTTACTTTATCGAGTAAGTTTCTATGTTAGCAAGTCCGGTAATTTCTGGAACGACGTCCTTTTTACTTCCTTTAGTGCAATGTTATTTAATAAAGTGGATTTGTAGGTACGAAACGATTTTTCTCTACTTTTATTTTCTCAAAGGAACAATCTGCTTGCAAGCTCGAAAAAAGAACTGCAACTATACATATAAAGATTTTTTTGTTTAAGTAAAAGTAGAAAGCTCGGTGAAAAAAATACACTCATTCACTTAGCGCGCGAGAGCCACGTCAAGTCGCGTGCTGCACTCTAACGAAGTTCCACTTAATCACTGCTTGTCTTGTCGGGGCCAGCGTGCAAAAAGGAAGAAGGCGACGATCGGCCCGGATAGCCCGCAAAAACGGCTTTGCCCACGCGCGCAGACGCATCCTTTCTGTGTCGCGTTCCAGTTCCGAGGCGCGCATACGGCGCGTGGGTGGCACCGGGGGAAGAAACGCGCCGACACGTGTTCCACATTTGCATAAAAATTGCCCGGCGTCGATGGCCGCGGACTATTGGACTTTCGGCGGTGCCGCTCTTAACGGCTCGCTTACCAAGTGGGTGGACATCTCTCTATTGGCAGGTTTAATTTTGTATCGAGGTTGATCGGCCGAATCGATCCGCTCCGATTTTATGACTGTGTTATTTATAAATCGAACGGTTTCGGATATTGCGAATCTTTGATTTTTTTCATCTTTAAGGTATAGACTTAAATATTATTTTATATTATTATCCAAAACCTTGTGAGAAATAAGAAGATTTGTCTCCATCACTTTGATTAAATTTAAAGCATGTAACTAAAATTTGAATTTAATTTAATGCAAACATTTTCAACATTGAATTTTGTACAGCCTTCAAAATTGTATTTCTTACACCGGTTATCTTATAAGAACAGTTTCTAGTACTCTCAGTATTAATAATTTCTGTTCTGACACGACTTTTTCCAACGAATCGAATAAGTTTTCTTATAGGAGAAAAGAAAATGATGCCCATTATTATCATAAAAAATATATTTCGACATTTTATTCGCGAATGTATGAGATTCACAGCTTAACTTTTTATTTAATCTCTTATCACGAGCGATGATCGTCATAAAAAAATTTCCTCCGCGTCTGCAGTAACGAGATTAGGGCCTATCACGTAATCCCGTACCTTATCGCCATCTTCACACGCGGGAGATGAAATAAATAACGTCTCATTATTCAAATGAGCCGAATAGCGGGAGGGGATTATACGTCGAGTCGGGATCGCAAAAGTAAATCCGAGAATCGACAGCGTAGAGCCCGTAAGGCGCGGACTAATGAAGCCGCTATAAAAATGGCATAAGCACTGGCCGTCCGGGGTGGCGGCGCGAGAGCCCGAGAAACACTTGGACTGGCTCTCGCAGCACGTGCGCGGCATTATGCGCCTCGGCTCTTGTTATTACACTTCTGGCGCGATGCGAACTGCCTGTATATTTTCGAGAGAGCCCCTCGTAAAGGGAACGACGAGTCTGCGCCCGGCGCGCTAACTTGCCAATTGAATAAGATATCGGCGGTGCTCGAGGTGAAATGAAAACAATTTTAAAGGACTCGGCGATATTGAACTATATTTTGTGGAATAAAGGTGCGCGGAGGGTGGCGGGAATAAAAAGAAATTTCTCTCGACGGACTTGGAGATTCTTGCGCGATTCGGCAATGCAATTGAATAAACCGTAAGGAAAATTTTGAAGGTAAAATTTTTCAGCGAACCGAATTAATTTCATTTTTGCACGCGTTTAAACATTTAGTCTCTCAATAAATGAAAAAAATAGTTTCATACAACAAGCTGAAAATATTTAATTTTTAGAAAGATAAAATCTAATAGAAGCCCATACGACGTTAAAACTAAATTAAGTTACCACTAACGTCGACATCCAACTCCCATTTCGCCGATACTCGATAGGTCATGAAATAATTTGCTCCGGTAATCGGCTTCTAGAGGACATCGCGAGCTTGACCATTCTCGGCGATCGATCTAGTGCTTCTGGAGAATCAATGGCGCAAGAAATGAAATTAACCGACGATTTTTCTCCGAACGTGCAGAGGCTATGGAAGAAGCCGTGGAAAAAGAAGCGCCTTTCTCGAGTTTCCCGGACCGACCAAATCGGGCGAGATACGCGTTCGGATTTCTCGCGAGCTTCTGTTCGTCGATCGACACCGTTGTTTTCCCGCCGCTGCTCACCGGATCAACTTCCTTTTTAATTTATCCTCTATATCTAATTTCAAGTTATTTATAAAAGTAGCAGATTTTCAATTACGACTTTCACTTTGATTGATTGATGAGCTTTGGATTCTCCTTTTGTACTATAGTGTTGCAAGAAGCTCTTTAACTAAGTAAAATCATTTTTCAACAATTGTGATGTAATTGAAGGAAATCGCTACTGTAAGTAAAATCGATGCACCTTAATCGCGAGATAAATATGTGTCATCGGAGATAGAAATTTATATATATCACAAAGTTTTATCATCATCACGTAACCGCCAGTGCTTTCGCGTGTAATATAATGGAAGAAAATTAATTTTAAAAATGTGTCTTCAATTACGTTAAAAGGCACGTAAGGTGCTTCTATCGTGGCGTAACTACAAAAAATTAGTGTTAATCTCGAAATGGATGTGAGCACCGCGCGCTGCGTTCCGAGGAGGCGAGACAACGGTCCCGATTGATGAACGCCGTACTCGCAAGAAATCCTAGCGCGCGCGCACATCGCGCCCGTTTTGGCCGATCCGGGAAACGCGAGAAAGGCGCTTTCATCGCTTCGAACTTCGAAGAAACATGCCCAGTTAATTTCATTTCTTGTCCCCGGCTGCGCCGCGTCTTCGATCGCCGGCAAAGGCGCGACCGTCCCATTTACACCGCGCGCAAAATCAAGCAAAAGTTGATCGCCTCGCGGAGCCGGCACGCTCCCCCATTGTCCTCCTCGAGATAAAAAATCAACCCGAAAAACACCGGAGCGAATGGCGTTTTCATTCAAATCGCCGCCGATTGATTCGCCGTTTAATAACGAGGCGTTCAGAGAGAGAGACCAAGCGGGCAGTTTAGTTTTCCATTCATTCTTCCTCGGAGAAAAGGCCCGCGGCGGGCGACCGTGACTTCGCGCTCGCCGGCGTGTCGAATTAATTTTTAATGAATTCCGCCGCGCGCGCGCATCGATCGAGTTACGCAATTACAAGGGTCGATCGTGACGCGGTGCCGTTAGCGCCGCTGTCGCTGTGCGCCCTTACAACGTAATTAATTGATAATTGCGTCGGTCGCCCGGTTGAATCGTTACTTAATAAGGACGCGGTAATGGAGGCGAACGTGGCCCTCTCGAGATTTTTGCGAACGAGGCCGCGATGCGTGCCAGCGATTCTGGTAGCGCCGTACATCGTAAAGTTCCTTTATGATGCAATTACTCGAGGATTTTTTTTAAATTTATTTTATATCCGCGAAGACACGGTGTTTAGCTTGCTGAAGTTATTGAGAATCAAGTTAAATGCGAAAGGCTCATCAATAATTTTTTTCCCATGATGGATAGTTATTGAAGTTTCGTTCATTATAGCAGGCAAAAATAATTTAATCGACTTTTTCTTAATGAGAAACAAGTTTAAGCTATTTTTTGTTATTGTAATGAATAAAGATTTAAAATTAATATCGATAAAAGTATTACGTTAATTAATATTTTCAGTACAAAATAACTGTTATTAAATGTCAAATCTTCATCTGCTTTTCACGTCATCATAAATTCACTAAAATTTTAAATGAGTCGTAATATAAATACTAAGCACAGTGCGTACCATACAATTTTAGCAAAATATACGTTCGCCAAGTCATTCGCAATGAAATATGGAAAAAGCCATAAAACTAAATATTATAAATACATCACCGAAGGCAACTTCATAGTCACCTACAAAAGTAACTAACCGTTAGCCAACGCGCCGCTCGCACAACTAACAAGGCGTCAAAAGGCTCAAAGCCTTTTTAATTCCCCGAGTCATTAAAAAATTCCCCAGCCGTGCGACCTTATCTAAATCCGACACATCCGCCGTTAAGAAAAACGCCTGTCGATCTCATCCCCGCGGCCGATCGATCTCTCCCCCTAATACACCGGATTCCGAAAAGCGAGCGCGGGAAAACCCGTTCGACTCGATTTTTCCGTCGCGCGAAAGGCCGTGGGCGGCGGGCGGCGCCGGACAATGCGGCCCGCCGTATCAACAGGTTGCCGGCGCGCATATCGCCGCGGCGCTTTTTTCTTCCCCCCCGCGAGCCTCGAGTATCCCAGCCTAGCTGAAAGTTTATTTTAATTCCCTCCTTATTTTTTACTCACTCCGCCGCGTCGAATATACCGCGAGCGCTGAGACCGCTTGATCGATGTTGTAAACGCCGCGGCGCTTTCGATGCAAAAATGTGCACACACGCGCGGGGTACACACGGTCTATAGTCGCGCGGCGGATAAAACGGCTTGTTTGCCGATGCCGCGTGCGACCACCTGTTGCGCATCGGGAAAATATTTTCCCCCGGCGAGTGCCAAGGACGAATTCTTCGAGGTCTAATTGAGCGCGGGGGAGCCGTTAATTCGCAGCAGCGGCTCTCGCGCGAAGAAGGCCGCGGGGGCCGGATTTTTGTTTCGAGGTTACGCTTTCTCGCTCGCTCGCTTCCTCCTGCGCGAGCCAACCTCCTCCCGCTCCTCTCGGGACACTCATTTTTCACTCCCGAGCGAACAGACGAGTAACGGAGCTTTTATGCGCGGACGGCTGCGCTTATTACACGGGGGGACGGGGGGAGGCGAATTTTACGGGTGCACCGGAGCCTTTTCGAAAAAAAAGGCAATAATTAATACGGAAATTTTTCGAGCCGTGGTTGCGTTACATAAAGTTTAAACGCCGCGATGGAATCGTAACGGGACGTCGAGCTTCTTCGCCCGGGGTACATTGTAATCGGGGGCTGCTCGAGTCCCACTTAATATGGCTGATAAAAATTACTATACTTTGGCTGGAAATGCAATGTGCGTTTGACATTGAGACAGTTGTAATATTCGAACCGTTTTTGTTCCGTGCAACCTGACATTTTACTGATATATATCTGGGTAATTTTAGATTACACGTTTGATCTACTTCAAAACTGCGGTAAAATTACTTTATTAGGGTAAAATACGGAGTTTATGTCCTCGTAGTACGCTTCCTAGAATAGATATTTATTTAACTTCTAGAGCCAAGAAACTTTAATATAGAAATTTGCAGTAATTCTAATTGAATGCGTTATTTAAACGAAGTATTATTTAATGTTTTAATTGAGCATTGACAACTTTGTTTACTCACATAAAGTGTACAAATTAATAAAGAATTTTATCATCGCACGCATAACGAGCTTGTTTAAACATTGCACAAATATTGACAGAGCAATAAACATGCTATTTTGAAAAGTGGAAAAACCTTGGCTGCTTGTAAACCGTATATTTATAGTGCAATCATCAAAGTAGATTAAACTAATTTGCTCCGTAAATTGATGTCGTCGGCGATAAAAGCCTTATTTAAAAGAAGTGCACTTCTAATTTTACGTCTGAAAATTTATACCTGCGCAAGGTCGTTGCAAAGCCCCATTGAAACTTAATAAGAATAATAAGACGGGGAAGGACTTGTAAAGCCGCTCGTGTGACGTAATAATTACAAGCGTGTAATTTCACTTTATCGCGCTGTGATCGCGCATTATTTCACCGCTGCGCTGAATGACTAGCGTTAATAATATTCTATGCAAACATCGCTCCTCAATTAAACCTTGATTAGCTTTTCTGCGTTAAGTCGGTTGTACTGCACGGGCGAGTACACTGATATTGCAGTAACGATTTATCGATAAAGAAATGATCACTTCCTAGCAAAAAGTGTAAAAAGTGACCACTTTTAAGAACGTTTAAATCGATTTTTCGCGAAATTAAAAAAAACTTCGAAAAAGGTCACTTTTTACCAAAGATGGATTATAATTTGAAAAAAGAAACATACAGCGCGAATAAGAATGGACAAATTACCTTTGTGGAACAAAAAGCAAGAGCAATCTTCATACTTTCGCCGCAGCGCTTTCATCATCGCGCGTCTAATACCCACGACGGAGGCTCGACGAAATCACCGTCCTCTCCTCGGTCGCACAATTTTCCCCGATCGAGCGCAATGCTCGAATCGCGTCGCGGCGCGGAGCCGTGTATCAGCGCGCCGCTCCATCCACTCTCGCATCGCCGGCGAAAGAAGTCGACTCGTTAGTCGCCGGTGCCTCACTAAGCGCCGTGTGTACGTGGGTCGCGCGCGCGCGTGCCGGCACAAATCCGCGCGGCAAGGAGAGCGAAGTCGTCGATCGCGCCGGCGCCGGCTCGGCGCGCTTTTGCGCAATGGGCGCGCGCGTGCACCCGACAATCGCCGCGTAAAAAGGCGAGCGGCGGGCTTTCATTGGCGATTCAATTAAAGCCGAGGCGAAAAACCGAGGCCCCCCTCGCGCGATCTATCGACTCGATCGCCGGAGGCTGCCCCGGGACGGAGGCTTGTTTTGATGCGTAGGGTATAAGTGTCGCGGTGACTTGACTGTTGTATCCAGGCGAGGCTTGGACTTATTTATTTCAAGTGGAGTTGGCGATTTGTTTTATTGGGTCTTAGATTGGCTGATCGGGGGAATGGATTCTTTCTATTTAGAGAATTTAAATTGGAATTTAGGTGATTTAATGGGCAGTGTTCCAAAATTGCAGATGCAAAGGGTTCGATAAAAAAGGCCGGAATTCGAGAATATACTTCTTGGCTTTGGACTTCGGTTGTAAGGAAAAGTTTGCAATCTGAGAGTTTTTTCTTTTTGGGGATACGAAGACAGTATAGGTTTTAAAACTTCTTTACAACCGTGTTTTTGGCAAGACCTTTATACGTTTCCATTCAATTTGGAATTTTAAACTTGTTTGTCTATTCCCACAAGAAAGTTTCCCAGGATTTATCTCCAGTAATACTTTTTGGGAAAACAACTTTTTCACCATCTTCAGATTTTACAAAAAAATTTTGTTTTAAAAAAGCACATTTAAACTATTATTCTTTTTATTGTAGATTTTATAATTTTTAATTATTTACCACACGCATTTGCAGACAAATTAATTAATAAAATTTGGTTAATGCTGGTTTGCTCATAGGCACGTTAAGAGCAATTTTTACTATTTAGCCGTGAAATCGCTTCAGTTTAATGCTTTTAAAGGGGATAGTAACTTGACAATTTCGTCTTCAGCTCGAGCGTCCTCTTTAATTTAAATTTACGAATCCAGGAAGATCGCATTACAATTTGATTTAAACCAGACTTTATTAAAAAAAGCAAGCAGCATGTACTGCGGCGAGTCGAACTTTATTACCAGTGATAACCGCCAATTTTATTACTGGCGATAAGTGCTCTGAAATATCGCAATGCCCAGCGCTCGCGGCGCGATAATTTCCACCGCGAAATCCCGCCCAGTGAGCTCTCCAAATATGATCGCAACTGTTTAAAAAATATATCCTCGGCTGTAGCGCTGCATACAAATTTTTTCCATGCAGTTTTTTTTCGTCGCAGTTTTTGGCGATGCACTCGAAACTATCGATAATATAGCATTTTGTTAACGTCGGTGCGATCGGGAAAAACATAGTGATTTAGGAGGCGAGTCGCTCGGAAAACGTGTCGTCGACAAATGTACGGAAAAAGGCACGGTAGAATTGCGTAATGGATAAATACGGTGGCAAATGCGCGCGCGCACGACCGGTAAATAAATTTTATACTCGACCGCACGTACACGGACCTAAGCAGTTTTTCGCGCTGCTTATTGGATTTGTAGCCGCAGCGCGCTATAAATTTCTTTTCGAGCGTGTATTCACACGAACGAACGTATCCGACGTGCAGTTTAAAAAAAGTGAAATCGCACGAGACGATTTTATTTGATTATTATTAATATTTTCCGTGCGCAAGGTACTTCCATTTAACTCCTTGAGAAATGTCGCCTTTCTGGGGGAGGAATAAAGCCGCTCAAATCGAATTCATCGAAATCACGCTTATCCTTCATTATTAACGTCCGTTCATTTTCGCTCTGCAGATTCCCCGAGTAATACCGGGCTCGCACTTATCCGAGGCGAATCGCGTCCACGGCGCGGCGTCGGAATGAAAAATCACGATCCCCTCGGCCGACGCGTCGGCGGCGAAGGCCTTGCAAATTGCACCGGGGATTCGAGCTCCTCCCCTCCCCTTCCCTCAATTGATTCTCCATCCTCCTCTTGCGTCTCCTCGTATTTTCTCTTCCCCCGCGCACTGACCTCCTTTTTTTCCATCCGACTCTCCTCGCCCGGCCGAAAGGCATCTCCTCTCTTCCGGCGTTCGCGTTTTTATCATCCCGGGGAGAAAAAAAACTCGGACGCGCGGCCAATTGTACACCGGGGATACACCCGGAGGTAAGTTTTTCCGACGCTATCGCGAGGGAAAAGTTCCAATTGCCTGTCCCTTACAGTGTTTATACAGTCGGTGGCCCCTCTCTTACGAACAACTTTTTTGACGGATAGGTGCTCCAAAAATGTAAAAACGAGCAGTGCTACCGCGGCGATTTCTCGGGATCCTCGGGTGATTTGGAGAAAAAAAAATAAAGGAAAAGTGCTTTAATTTACGAGCTCGGAGAATTTTCGGCGAGAGGCGCTATCAGCGGCGCGCAGCGCGTGGAACGATCCTCCGCTTTTCTCGAGGCCGTGCGATAATACCCGGAGATGGCTGCGCATCAGGCCGTAAACGGGTTTCCCTTCGGCGCGAGCCCCGCGGGAGCGTCGTGTAATATACACCGTGCTCTCTTTTTTCCTCCCTGAGTTTCCCCTCGCTCCTCTGTGGCTTCCTCGGTTTGACAGATTGGAGGCGGGAACCAGCCGTTTACAGCTCGAACTGTCGATCCGTCCCTCCCCCCGGCTAATTAAGGTCGAAATTTCCAGGTGATTCGAGTCTGCCTTTACGTGCAGGTATGTACAGTAGGATTATTCGTAAAATTTTACATTTGCAAATGTTAAATTATAGGAAGGAATAAATTATTCATAGGAAATAATCGATTTTATTCAGAAAGACCTTATGATAAATTCTTCATAAATATGAACCTTTTATACAAGGATGTCAGTACGCATAAGTATATCTATGCATAATGTATGTACTCACTGCATTTATGTATGCGTTACATTTATAGGAATTATTTCCTTTAGTATTAGTCTTGCTTTGTGGAGCAGAAATGAGTGGTCTAGTTGACTTCTTGCCTCTTACGCATATTCTCCGATCTTCGAAACGTTTTTCCTTGAAGGTTATTACTTCTGATGATGATTACAATAATCTTGCATTTACGATAAATAGTGTACAGAATTTGCGAAATTTATGATTGTTAGAAAATTGTTTTAAATATATTTTTCCGACAGAAACGTAAAAAAATAAAACTACCTCTTTGTTTTAACTTGCATATTGCACTTAATTTTGCAAGAAAAAATTAATGTTTCGTTGAATAATTAGCTAAAGATCAGTTATTGAAAGTTGCAGTCATAAATTTACAAAGCTTGCTTTTGTTTAGAAAGGTTAATGAGAGGTCATTAGCAGCGGTGCCCTTTAGAAAATTTATATTACAATATTCCCTAATCCGGAACCTACACAATGAAGGCAAGCAGTTCTTGTAAATCGTCAGGTAAAGAAACCGATTACCTGGTATTTCTTAAATTCTCTCACCGTGCATAGCTTTATGTCGCCATAAAGTCATTATAAAGGACTGTAACCGAATTAGGAGCGCTTCCGCAGTAAAAGACATTAGTAATGCAAAGTGCAACTCCCGCCCTCTTTCCCCCACTACCGAAAAATTGTAACTTCCGAGGTAATGTGCACATCGACCAACGATCCAGATTTCAAAATCGCATTGGCCTTCGATCGAGCAGGACACCAACTTGGCTTAGTCTCTCTCTTACTTCAGACAAGTGGAATAGATCATTTAGTGTCAGTAAACTATTGTGATAGTTAGTGAGTGATTCGTTAGTGTTTGTTTCGTTCTTACTAAACTGTGAAAAGTAAAAGCCTGTTTTTTCTGCACAATGTCAACGCAAACTCAACTTAACTGTCAGAATTACGCAGTGACTGTACTCTTTCATGCAATGGACAGCATTTGCAAAAATCTGAACACAAAAGATTTATGCACCCTCAGGAAAGTATGCAAGTAAGTATCCAGAAGATGAATTACCTCTTGAAAATGTATGCACTTATAAGGTGCGTTAGAAGTACCTCTTGCAAATGTCGGTCTACGTATGAAAGCCGATGTTTCATTCAGCTTTTTATAAGAGCAAAGAATATTTTACTAAAATGCACTCTTTTCAGAACATGGCGTGACGCAGCATTGCGAGCGGCAGATAAAAGATGCTACATTCAGCAGCTACGGTTAACGTACAATTTCGACAACTCGTTGGAGCCGGAGGCTCCCGCTATAGCTAGTATGCTCAATGTGATGCCGCATACATCGCTACTAATTTACGACAAGAGAATGGGAAAGACTCAGATGCTGATAAACCAAGGTGTCCATTCTTTCTACGAAAAAAGTAAGTAAAAAAAGTCCTTTTCTTGTATTTATTCTCTCCTTTCTCGTTTAGACGATATAAAACTTAAACTTTAACTTTCTGTATTTCAGTGCTGTTAGATTTCAAAAAGCAGCTACCTCACAATGTAATAACGATAGAAGTTTGTGAATATCTGACGACGGAAGACGTAGCTTTCGAGGGTACGAAGGATCAGTGCGAGCTCGAGTTGACAGGCAACTGCGGTATTTTGGGGCTTTTTATTCCAAGCGTAGAGCAGCGGGCTCGCGTTCACGTGGCCTGGGCCCGGGGACGCGGCCATCCTAAAGAAGTTGCAGATCGTCTCATTGAACAGCTCGACTTCAAGGATTGCGAACGTCCCAAATCCACTGTTCTACTGTTTGCCCACGAGCACAGGGGCTTTTTCATCGCTGAACAAATTGCAGAGACTCTGCTCACCAGGTAATTTAATTTAATTATTAATTATTTTGAAAATTTTTAATAAAAAATCAATATCTCAACTGAATAACTACAGGTAGGTATTGATTCTGAAGAAGAAAGGATTATTTCGGAGCAATAAATTCAAAAGACATTTAATCTTGGTTTTCTGGCTTATTGTATTGTGTAAGGTCGACTATCAATTCTTTAATACGATAGTAAGGTTTCCCATACACTAAAAGTAACCATTACTTTTCTTCTCTTTCTTATGACTGTTTACAAAAGAATCTTTTATCAAACTGACCAATAGTTATAATGGTGATGGTATTATCTGTATAATAAAATCGTAAAGGAATAGCTAGTTAAATAAATTCCTTTAAGTAAATTACAGAAAAAAATAATAGCAATTATAGCAGGAGAAAAGTGTACAGTAGGCGTAGATAAGAAAAATATCTACAAATATTTTTGCTACAGATTCTTCCATCTATAAATATAAGAAAAACATTTTTGGTGCATTGGAATCGCTGACTAATCAAATTTTTTATTACAGATTCGATGATGGTAAAGACACGATTTGGGGAGCCGATTTCGGACCCAAGCTAATGACAGGCACATGCTATAACGAACATGATAAGGCCGGCGTACGAAGCATCGTGGCGCTGAGGATTGTGGGTTCAAGCGTCGACTCTTGGACCACGATTATCGATTGCCGTTTGCGACGCGACGAGATCGAACACAAGCTTTATGAACTGAAAGAAAAGGTGACACCCAAGCGCTACTGTACCGGACTGCTCTATGCACCACAGGGCAATCGAAACTTTCGAGGACTTTGCAAAAATGGATCGGACAGCAGCCAAGAGATCATGCGCATCATGAAACATATTTTCCCACAAATTCCATTTGTAGGATTGTTCAATCGCATATGCAGAGTGATGCCTGTTAAGAGAGTTGTTAATGAATGTAAGTTACATGATTTGATACTTTGAAAATGTGGGATTTAATTGTAGATTCTAAAATCTAATGACAATTTTTTTTTCAGATGGCGCAAGAGCGGTTGACGAGTGCATGTCGATAATCATCATCTCTTACGATTAACTGATCGATGCTGCATTTTGGATGTGCAAAATTTTTAAGTAACAAGAATATTGTAAATAAATATATTGTATATAATTCAGAACGTAAATAAAAAAAAATGCAAAAAATATCTAAGGTTTCCCGTTTAACTTTTCTTCTATTTATCCTAATAATAAAACATTAGTTAATTCTAAAAATTAAAATTATAGAAGAATAATTATAGCTTTAGAAAAAGTGTATATCAAAGTCTACAAGTGCACTTCAAATAAATTTTTACTTTATATGTTGGAGGTAAATAACAAATTTTTAATTATGGCAATTAAGTTGACATTTAACATATAAATATATTTATTTTAATGCATTTTATTGCAGTGCACGTTAGTTTAGTGCGGTGGACAAGCGCTCTTCTCCCCCACAAGTAAAAGTATGCGTCATTGTCGAATGAAACGTTAATGATTATGTATCGTTGCTTTATGACTTGGGGAGAGACACTATAAAAGCAAGGCGATCCACTTTAGGTCGCAGACTCTTTTTCTTGGGATAAGTGATGAAGCATTTTCGACTTGTGTATTATGGACTATTTTTACCTAGTAACGTATTTGCAAGCTTTTTCGTTAAATTTATCTATTTGTATAGGAATAATTTAAAAAAATCTAACTAAATAATGAACGAAGTTTGTGTAATTATCACAGCAAATAGCTTCGTGGAAAATAAAAATTCCAATGTATTTAGCGCGGTAGTTTACACAATTTTTCCTACATTGACTTAAAAGGTAATGAATCTCTATTTTCCCGTTGGTCACCTTGCTTCGACCTCTCCTTTTGCAAGTACTGGACGGATCAGTACGAGCGCCTGAAGTCTCACGCCATAAATCGAAAGCGGTGTATATCGCAACAATCAAAAGTACACGTGCGTACCTTTCACGTACATATCCTTCCAACTTGAGATAAGAAAAAATTATTGTTACACGAAAGTCAATAACTAATTGTGAGTTCTTTCATTATTAATTGAAGGACTAGGGTCAAAACACGATATTGGGAGATTGAGCGTAAGCTTTCCGAGCTAAAAGAATAGATGGCACCTGGGCGGTACTGTACCGGACTCCTCTCTGCGCCCCACGGTAATCGAATTTATAGAAAATATCGTATACTATAAACGGATCGAGAACAGCCAAGAGGTTACGTACATCGTGAAACACATATTCCCAAGCATTCCTTTTGTGGGGTTGTTTAATCGTATTATTTTCAGTGTCCAACCGAAACGGAAGCCTCAAGCCAAGCTAAAAAATGGTATAAAGGTAAAAAGGAAAAGAAGCGTCGCGCAGTCGGAATGGTGCATGCAGCTAGAGATCAGCCGAGGCGATCATTAGGGGGCATCGCGCCGGAGCGACCGGGGCACGGCGGCAGCGTTGGATTCGAGCGGCGCGCGCGCGCGCGTCTAGCCCGAGAGAGGCGAGCTCGTCCCCCCGCCGGGCGATCGATCGGTCATTCCACCGCCGTTTACGGACATCGCGTCGGCCCATCTCGCGTGAGCGAGCCTCCCTCCCATTCTCTAGGCGGCCTCCTCCCGCCACGCGGCGCGACTCTATCTTGGGCATGTACCGTGAAACCGGTGTGTACGCTCGCCGTGTCTCCGGGCTCGTTCTTTCGATCCTCCGCCTCCTCCTCCTCTCCTCGCCCCCCTGGCCAGATCCTCGTCTCGCTCGGAACCGTGAGCTTTTCATTCCAGGCTCGCGCGAGAGCCTCGCCGAGGGGACGCCCGTTATTAAATCGCTCGGGATGCTGTGCGATTAGACTCGCCTTGCTTTCGGACCTTTTTCGCAGGAACGAAGCCTTTGCGTACGCTTTGAATGAGTTTTTAGTTGTTTATCGGGTAAACGGTTGGATACGTTGCGACGAGGAATTTTACTTTGGATAGTAGTTTTTGCAGGAAGTTTTTTTACTTTGCTAAATCTCGGCCTATTTGATGTGTTGCTCGTTATAAAAATATTCGCCGGGTTTTACTTTGTTCGTTAACGGCGATGCACGATGATGGAGACGGCGCACGGGTTTATTGATTTTTCCGCTTCATTAAGCGAAATGTAAACTGGACTTGATGAGAGATAAAAGTTTTACTGAAAATTTGACGGGACATTAATTGATTACTTTTTTGATTAATGAAAAAGGGGAAAATACTTTTCGAAATTCAAACTGATAAAATAATGATATCATTAAAAATATGATGACACGTAATCATTGTTCACGAATGAAATAAAAAAGTAATCTTTTAAATGAACTGTTAAAATACCTTTTCATCGGACGTACTAAAAAAATGCATATAACAATGATAAATAAATGTCAACAACTCACCCCTCGACGAATACCGATGGCAATCTTAATAGTAGAAATCAGTCATTAAAAACTTACCTAGAACATAAAAAAGTATAATTAATTATTTAATCAATTTTACATGCACATTTATTTTATCAGTTGTTCAAATAAGTATTATTATAATCATTAGTCAAAATTATGAAAAACATTTATAATTAATTGGTCACCTGCGTGGATACAATTAAAATTATATTAAAATTAAACCATTATCTTGCTCCATGCAAATTATCCCCTATGCCAACAATAGCCAGCAGGTTCATTTTTCCAAAGTACCAACATTGCACGCAGACCCAGCCGCGCAAAACTTTCTCGCGCGTTAAAAACAAGCCTGCCTTACAAAAATCTTTGTGCCCTCCTTGCAAGAAATTTTAATCACCAGTCGGCGAAAATAAAGTCGTTGAAAAAAAAGTCGAGGCAAGAAATGCAAAGCTCCACCCTAATGACACTTCCAATTAGTGCCCTTTTCTTCGCCGCATCTCAAAGAAACTTTTCACCTCGCCCCTCTGCCCGGGGGTCGCAGCCGCGGTCGAAGATCGAAATCTTAATCGTCGACACGATTATCGCGCTTTTACGTGCGAGCCTTGAAGGACGCGTGCTCACGGCTGTACGAATTAATTAACCGAACGAGCGCGAAGAGCCGGATTGTTTCGAGGGGGTAAAAACTCGGTGATCGTCTACTCCGCGATATGACCGAGCGATTTTAATGAAACGTTTTTCCAGCGCATTTACGCGGAAAAGTAACTGCCTTGTACCTTTTTAATGAGTTTTCTCGCGTATAGGTAAATTCCCCGAAGCCGAGCGCTTTTGCTTTTTTGCGCGACGCCCCGCGGCCATTAGCTCGCGATCAAAGTGCGAAGAGGAAAAAAAATCGCCTCGGCCGTTTACGAGTGGAGTGCGGGTACTTACGAGCTGCCGAGTAGCGCTTCGTTCTCTAACGGTGCGGCCGTTCCTGAAAGCCTCATAATTCCGGGCACAAAGAGAAATCCCTGGGAGTCCGACCGCCCCGTGCACAAGCGGCGCGCCGGATAACGGCCGTGTCCGATCGAGGCGGAAGCGTCCCGGCACCGGTTCCCCCACGTGCGCCGGTGACTTCCGCGGGGTATAAGTTTTATCGCCGCGAAAAATCGCGAGCGCGCGCCACGGCGACTAGGACGCGTCTGAGAGGAGGCTGGCCGCCGGTGGAGTCCGCTTCTCCCGCCGAATGTGGCGAGGCCGAAATGGGGAAAAAACGCGCCGGGGAGGACGGCTTAGTAGGCTAAAGTGCAGCGCGGGGGGAGGGAGAGGGACTCCGCGAAACCTGGCGGACTCGATCGGGCTATTCTTGGATTTTTTACGAGGCCGAAGCTGCAGGCTCGCTATTTCGAAAGTAAAGGCAAGGAAATTTTTCTTTTTATGGTGTACTTGCGAGGTATGTTCTAGCTTGTTGGTTCTCGCCTTTTTCTAGGTTTTCCTAAAAAAATGCACTAGCGTAAAAGGTGCGAAAATGACGATAGGTAAAAATATTAGTGTGGGGAGATTATTAAACGTAAAATTAGATTCTTTTATTTTTTATTAACATATGAATGTGTTAAAAAGCGGTTCAAATTATCTGTTATAAGGATTTGAATAAGTAAGACCCACGTTCAAAATGTGACCATTCACATTTGAAGCGTAAAAAATCGTTCGCTAATTTAGTAAGCGAATGACTTGCTATAATAATTTATTTATATTAGGGGGTATGGTTATTAAGTATTATTAAATATTCAAAAATAAAGTTTGGCGCATACACATCCGTTTAATCTGGATGCCAATCGCCAACAAAACATCGGAATTCGAGCAACTCCGAAAAAAAATTACCGACAGCCCCATGTATACTCCTGAAAACCTCTCCCCAACATCCGATTACATCGTCCCGGGTACAAAAAAACCACCTGATTGCAGAAAGCACGCGCGAAGTTCCCCGAGTGTGTATGTATCCCCGACAAGCCAGCTTCGCTCCGTCGCATCGTTAACCGCGGCACGATCGGAGGCCGGAGGATGGCCAGTCGACCGGTCGACCGACCGCCGGCGCAAGAAAGTCGCCGGGAGCGGGAGGGAGCGCGGCTCCCGTACATAGCCAAAAGCGTCTATGTGTCGCGGTGATACGTGGAATCGGACTTACGCTGCATGAGGTTGCGCCAGCTGCCGTAAATCGCTCGGATGCAGCGATCGAGAGGCGTGGCGACCTGCTGCTGCTGCTGATGCTGCTGCTTTTTTCCCTGCGCCGCCAGGTTGCCCTCGGATCTGCTGCGGAACAGGCTGACGCGGGGCCCGCCGCCGCCCCGCAGAAGAGGGGCGCGCGACGGACTCGTCGACGCGCTCGCCGAATAGTAGGCGCTGCTCCGCTCGCCCGTCGTCGAGCTACGGCTGCCGCTGCTGATTTGGTTTTTGCGTCATTGGCTTATACGCTTTAGGCGCGTCGAGCGACGAGGGGCAGACTTGCGTACAGTGATTTTTCGATGATCGCTGTTCTATCCGCTTTAAAATTTTTTGTACACGAGTGAAAAAGCATTCGATTCTGGTAAAAAGCAAGTCACTCTCTTTTCATCGCTCGGTGTGAGCATTCACTAAATTAGAGTGACTTGTACCTCGAACTTTTTCACGCAGACATCGCAAGCCTGCCCTGGGGGGAAAAAGGCGAAAAACAAAAACTGTTCTAACCGCGTCGGTTCATCGACGATCTTGATGCCGCTGAGGTCGAAGCCGTCGACGTCGTCCACGTCGTCGTCGTCGCGCGGCGTGGCGAGCCGCTGGCCCGCGGGAATCCAGGCTTCGAGGCTGGGGTCGCGGAAGCTGCGGTAACTCGGGCCGACGGCGAGCTTGCGCGAGGCCCGCTGCAGGAACCGCTTGCCCGGGGGCAGCGGTGGCGGGCCGGTGCACGTGATCGCCATCCCGCCGCTGCTCCGAGAGAGAATCGCTGCTACTCGTGATCTGCGCCTAAGCTGAGGTCGCGGTTAGACCGCGTAGGCGTTCCAGGCGCGCGTTTCCCGGCCGAATTGAGAGTGTGCGCGCAGAGGAAGTTGACGAAACGCGATTTCAGAGTTTATGTAATATTTTGAGCACGTAATTATCGTTGGAGTAGTTTGCTTTGACGGTCGCTTTAATATACATAGAGGAAATAAAAATCTTGAATGGTAAATTATCGTCGGCTTTTACGGAATGTTAATGACACTTTAATTTATTTAGGGAAGTACTTGTACGCAGAGGTACGGCTATATGCATCGGGCTGTAAATAATTTTTTGTATAGTATTTTTTTGTTAATTACGCAGCGGTCGGGAGGAAAAATTAAACCCTAATCAGCATTACGCTGAGAAATGAATTTGGCAAGTAATAGCGCGGATAACGAGACGTCTAATTATATTTAACGTTGAATAAAATTAAGAAGAAGAATCTTAATTGAAAAACTCGATCAACTTAATAAATTGCAACAATTATACCCGCATCGGCGCGCGAATTTGTAAGAATAAATTTTGCAATATTTCAAGTTTATATCGACAGTGGCAGGGCGAAACGAAAGTTTAATTGCTCTCCCACGGGCTTAATTATCCGAAATAAATATCGGAGCCGAAATGCTATTGGGCGAAGTATATTTCGTTTCGATGACGCTCGCGCGCGGCGCAAAAAGTGCGCCGTGGCAAAAGTTAATGCTCGAACTTTTTCCCCGCTCAATCAGAAGCGGTGCACATGTAACCTCTTACGCCCCACATCGCCTTTTATGGAAGGCACCGCGAGTTTATTTCCTCCCGCTCTCAAGTTCGAAACTTTTGAATGACTTGCGCAAGTGCCCGCTTCGATATCCCCACTTAATGGCGCGCGCTGTCGAATTTTCTGCCTTTCCTTCGTATATACTCGTCAAAATCAATATCGATAATTAGAAAAAAAATTTTATCGTTAATCAATCGGGTTTTAAATGAAAATCTATTACGATAAAAGTGAACGAGCGATATTTTCTTTTTCAATATTTCTTTATGAAACGCATTGACCTTAATTTTGTACAACTAATTATTTCCATGCGGATTACATTGTTGCGTTAAAAAAGGTTATGTAAAGATTATACTTTATGTTTCACGTCGCGATGATAAATAAGGAAGAAAATGTGAAGTTCATTAAGATCCAAGTTTATACGACATTCGATTAATGCAAAAAAAGGAGAAGAACCGCAATCCATTGTACTCCCCCATCAATCAATAAATCCGCACGGTCGACAGCGAACAATCGATCGCGGCTAATAGGCGATCTCGCAGGCACTGACATATCGGCCGCCTAAAAACGCCGCTCACGATAAGTTTAAAGCGGGACCGCGACTTCCTCTAATGGCGCGCCTCGCGCACACTCCCACACGGCGGAACAATAACAAGTGGGCACAGCGACGTGTTCGCCGGGGTTCTTACTCGTTCTCCGGGCAGTTCGCCTCCTCGCGTTCCTCCTCTCTCGTCGTCTCGCCTGTTCTGCTCCGTGGCTGGCTAGGCTCTTCCCGGCGCGCGGCTAGCCCCGCGACTCCTGAGGCGATCGATGTGTATCGAGCGCACGAGCCTGGCGCATAGCCTCCGTGAGGCCGGGCGAAAGTCCCCGGACGTCGGCGGCGATGTCCCCGGGGACGATTTTATCGCTCCTGCATGATCGCCTTCACCGACGCTTTCCACGCTCGATCGGAGCGCTCGCTATCGCGGAGGCTTTCTCTCCGGTGTGTACTTCGAGGAGCAGTCCCTGCGACCCTTTTTTTTCGCCTTTTTGTACAAGCCAAGCCCTAATGGACGGACGCTCCCTCCTCGATGTGCGATAGATTTTATCGCTGCTTGCGGGCTTCTGCGCTTGGAAAGAAAATTCGTTTAAGTTGCGCTAGCGGATTACGCGAGTCAAGAGTTGCTGTATGTACGCTTATAAGTTGAATATCGATGAAGCTCGAGGCATTTTTTTTAAGCGGTAATAAAATCCATTATACTTCACTGAAAAAATCTGACCCGACAATTCAGAATTTCATTTAAATAATAAAGATTTACGGTAACTATTCAACCGTAATTTACAGACAAGTATTACATGAAGTTTAAACTCGAATTAAAATAGTCTATTAAAACATCGGACACATCGACAAAACTTTGATTACAATCGAGTGTACGAACAGAAAGGAAGATGAAAAGTGAAAAGCAAAGTCCAGCGTTTCGACAACAAAGGCGACGAGCTTCACCACCGGGACACAGTATAACAAACGCGAAAAAAAGCTCCCCGTCAAATCCGTCGGTTTTCGACTCTCGCGCAAATTAAAGGCACCGCGAGCGTCGCCCGGCTGCGGTCCCGCCACCCGAAAGTCCCTTTAACGCGTCGGGCTCGCGCGGAATTTCAATTCGGCGCACTCGACGTCCGCGCGCGCCGCGAAACAAAGCGAGCGCCACGAAATTCATTACCGGAGTGCTCCTCACTCCCCCGCGACGCTCGAAAAAAAACCGCCATTGTAAATCGACACCGGCGCGCTTCGCGTTCTCCCCGATAATTCAATCGAGCGCCGGGCACGAAAAGTGTATCCGCACGAGGGGAAACCCAAAGCGATCGACTGTCGATTCCGCGGAGGTGGCGAGGGGGGGAGCGCGGGGTAAAAAATAAAATCGACGGGAGAGGAAGCGCACCCACGCACTCCGGGCACCACTGCTTTAATTGGAGACGCGCGACGGGGAAAGCGCGACGATTAATTAGACGGATTTCGAGCTTCGTCGCGCGACGTCGCTTTCCCTTTTTTATTCACGTTTCGTGGGTGTTTCGGGCCGATTGTTTCCCTTTCGAAAGTATTGATTTTCCAGGTGGAACGCGGTCGACGGTGCAATATCTTATCGGAGGCGTTTGGGATTTTACTTTTTTCCCTCTATTTTTACGCGCTATTTGTCGAGCTCAGATTAGATATGGGCTATTTTCGAAGTTTTCGAGGCGAGACAGTGGTTGGATAGTGTGAATTTTACGAGATTTAACGTCACATCGTTCAGAGTCTACTGTCTGTTTCGTGTTACGTAACGCAACGAAGTCACTATTTTAAATCTGCACAAAAGTTTAACGATTACATCTCATTTTTTTCGCACAATACCCAGGTACAAAGGTAGCAATAGCAGACACTAAAAAAAATCCGAAATCCTGAAAAATTGCGCAACCGCGGACCACCTCGCAGCCGGGACCGATTCGTCCGCGAGCACCAGCGACACTCACTCCCCCGAAAAAAAACGCACTTTGCCTGCACCGTGAAAAAATCGCGCACCAGGCCCGCTCGTTCGTTGATGCCTCGCGCGGCGTCGAAAGGATACTGGCCGAGCGAAACTTGTCCTCCCCCCCGGCAAGGCTCTTTCACTCTTGAAAAAGAAGAGGAGAAAAAAAAAGCTCGGAGGTAGAAGGCGGTGCGCGCGGACGAAAAGGCGGAAAGCGCCGGGCGTGTGTGAGCGCGTGCGTGTGCCTCGGATGCAGAAACGTTGCGTCGCCCGAGTCGTTTTAAATGGCAAGAGCGCGGCGCGCGCGCCGAGCGCCCCCCGGGGTGGGGGGCGCCGGGAGAGGTGCCGAGGCCGAAAGTGGGTGGACGGGTTCCGCGCACGGGCCGCGTGGGCCCGGCGCTACTCGCGTGCCCGCCGTCGCCGCGTGGGCAGGACAGCGCGCGCCGCCCGGCCCTTCCACCGGACTTCCAACCTGGATATCCGAGTCTCCCTCTCTCTCCATTGGCCGCGGGATCTTTCTAGACATCGCGATAAAACTCGCGCTTTTCTTGCATTTTGTCGGGTCTGATCATTTTCTTAGACTGCTATAAGAGGCGTAATTAAGAATTAAACTGAAAGATGCATACATTTTTTTATTTTTAAATTAATAATAGGAAAATTAATTATTTTGTAAATCTATGTAAAAAGTAATCTATGTAAAATTTTGAAAATCCATATTGTTAGCGAGCTTTGAATAAAACTCGAACAACTTTTGTATCATCGCAAGAATAAAATTAAAATAGTACACGGCTCTTGGATGGTTTATGAATATTAAAAGTGATGTCGATCTATAATCCTCGATTAATACCGACCCGGATACATTTATCAAAGAGAAGCTGCTGATTTTTATCCATTAAGTTTAATTATTCTGACATAACTACGATATTCGCGAGCATTTCAACACAAGCAATTCCACGACTATTAACCTCCTTTCGTTATTTTTTGCCTTATGAATTCAATCCAGCCTCGTTGGATAATAAAAACCTCAGATAAATTAAGCGAAACAACAAAACGCGAGCATTAGAAATTTTTACACATGAGTGCCCAACTAAATTCGTACACGCTTAATTCGCAAAAAGCTTACTGTGCAATCAACGGCATAAGCACTCACTTAAATCTTCTTTCTAATAGCGCCTTATTATGGGCATTGAAAAAAAATAGGTTTCCACTTTCGAGCTCGAGTAGTCTCGTTTAAGTACATAAAAAAGTGGAAAACATTAAGCCGGCGGAGTTGCTCGTCCACCTGACGCTCTCGGGTCCAGATTAGCATTGGCCATTTCCAGAGAAAGTCGGACGTATCGACGTTTCCGCGCAAAAAGTCAATTTAAACCCTTTCACTTTGGGGTTTTCATCGCTCGAGTCTTTAGCTCCTCTCTCCTTGCCGACGAAATTGCTCCACTGGAGAATCTCCAATCAATTTGCTCGTTACAATTGCATTTCAACGACGAGAGTAGGCAGTTACTTGATTCGACTCGCTAACGAAAAGCATACAGTCTCAAAAGCCTTACTGTTGGTATTTCATAATCAGGGCGGAAAAAATGAAGAAGAATCAAGAAAAGAAAGGTATATTTTTATCCTAAAGATACTTGGATCCTCTCTAAAAAAAAGTAAGTATATATAGTAACATTTGAATACAGTAATTATAAACATTCAATTCGGAAATTTTACTATCCAGAAATTTTTTAATAATACCGACGAATAACTAGAATTGCAATTCTGTAATATTTAATTTTTCAATCATTTTTTTAGATTTTTAGATTACTGGAACAGTAGAATCGAATGGTAGACATAACCTGGCGCACCAAAAGAACGGCATTATAAATTTTACCTTTACCTGGAATAATAAACAGTTTCACAGAACTGGTTGTGTTTTCCCCCGACCCCGACAGGAATAAATAACCTTATCAAACTTAGTAAAAGTGTCACACTCTGACTCGCACTTTCGATTTTCAAAGTAAATTCAAAAAGAAAAAAAGCCAACCTCCACAATCCACCTAACGCCAGTCCATTCATTCTCAATGGAATTTTTCATCACAAAACAAACAAAGCGTCGCTTTCAAACCGGAGCGGAGGAAAAAGAAAGATCGAAGCTCCAATAAAAAAAGAGCGTTACTTAACGAAAAAGGAAAACCCAATTTTCCAGCGTCGAGGGGGCGAGGGAAGGAGCCGAGCGTAACGAGGTCTACGGGCAGAAATCATTCGATTACAGACGGGGGGCGACGGAAAGAGCCTCCGCTTGTTTTTTTTTACGCGAGCGACGCCGGTGAACGCGGAGGGCTGCGCGAATGCACGATGAATTTCAATGGGCGCCTCGGAGGCGCGTTAAAAATTCAAAGGGCGAGCCCGGGATTATTCTCGCGCGGGAGCCGGGGCGTCCCGCTGATTTGACACTGATTTCCGATCGCGATCGCTTGGATACACGGGGTACTGATTACGCCCGTAATCGATGTCGCGATGGTTTCTAACAGGTTTTATTGGCCGCTTTTCCCGCGCTCGGTTTTATAGGTAAACAAATTTTTAACGGGTATGTTTGTTTTAATTATTTTTGTAGAAATTAACTTTAAGATTTGAGATCTTAATTGCTGTCGTAATGAACGAAGTTTATTAGAGTAGAAATCTCCACCTGGATTTTTTGCTGTATTAAACTTTTTTAATTCAAGACTATTACGGATGTCAATTATTTTCTCAAGTTTCCAGGTTTTGTGTTAATTGAGCTAATTTTGATACGAATCAGAGAAAAAGTCTTTCTATTTATAATACTAGTTTTCAAGGAAGCTTGTTTGCAATGGAAAAACGATTTCCATTACTGGCTTAAGTATGCCATCACGGATGAAACTTTATCTCGTTAAATAGCCGCGTTTATCTTATGTGTGTATCTCTCACACTTTTGTTAACTTTTCGATCGTAAATTCGTTTATTTTTCCATCAATCTTTTCCTCAATGTACACATGCACCCCTTCGTTCAAAACTCAAATAGATAGGTTTGTTTGATACCTCGCTGCTAACATCAAAGAAAAGAAAACAAAAGCCGTCCTCGTCCTTCCACGATCGGACCCGTCCATGCACAGCAACGTCGTCTAATCCCAAGACGCGGACATCCGAAATTCCGTGTGCTCGCGTCGCTACCAAAAGCGGCGCCTACTGTTACAAAATCGTCTCCCACCGTAGCGATTTCACAAAAGCGCGGAGGCAGAGCGCGGCCGTTTCATTGATAAATCCAGCGGCGCCAAGGACGCAACGGTCGCCTCCTCTCGCGTGCACTGACTCACGCGCGCGCGTATGTTGCACTCAACGCGCCGGTGGAATTCACGCTGACAGACCATAGTGCGGTTGCACAAGCCAGTGCGCGCGCGCGTCAAAGCGCGGGCGAGTTTTCCACGAGGCGCTTAGATGCCAGGTGAGTCATCGAGGCTGGGATTATTTTTCATTCGGGATGTCCGGCGAGCTCTCCTGTTAAGTTGGTTCGACTTTTTTCGATGGTTAGTTTAGGTGGTTGTTTTCGGAAAGAAGACTATACGGTTTTCGGTGTACTCTCAATTGATTCCCGTTTAGCTCAATGGCGAGGGGGAAGGATAATTTTTGAAATTAAAGTATTAAGCTCTTAACGGTATCTTGTACTATATACTTAGGGATTTTTTTTTCTCTTAAAAAAGGCTAAGTGTTTGAAGCGTTTCGTCCTATACGGATTTTTTTCAACATTTTATCACTTACTTATCAGTTAATTTACTTTTTATATAGGATCCATCCTATAGCTTCAGCTCATCCTGCTTATCATATTCAATAAATTAAGATAATGTAACAGTTACCACGAGTTCCTCTTAACGGGCCAATCTAATCTCCAACAAATGAATTTATTCATTAGAAGTATCTAAGCGTAGGCGCTTCGCGCGAGTTCATGCATAAATTTACCTAAGCATATCTAACTATTTTTGCGATTTATTTAATACATCGGCCTACATAAACAATGTTACTTGTAAATTCACTTCCTATGTGAATGAAATTCCTCAGTTACACATTTGAATCACTTAACACTCAAATTTCATTTCATTAAATTTCATTAATGAAATTTCGTCACTTTATACCAAGGGAATTTCCCAGAACAAAATCTCAAAATTACAGAACATACCGTTTATAACACTGCAAAATTTTACGAGAATTCTCGCAATTTTTATTTTCCATGAAAAATTTCGTTGTGATTAACATGCCACGATAACGCGATTTTTCACATCATTTTTACGGAAAAATTTTCTCCGTATATAACATTGTTGCATTCTTAATAACGAAATTCATCTTAATCTCTTTCCAAAAATCAGAACAAAACCGCTTCTTATTTTTACATAAAACACATGAGTATACATAGAGAAAAAAGCGTCAGACGAAAATATTATTTAAAAAAAAAGTCAAGACTCCCCCAGCGGCATAAAAGTTCATTTAACAAGCGCATCTGAAAGGTACAAGCCCAAGCGAAGCGAAAGAAGAAGCGAGAGAAGTCGAGACGTATGGGGCGGCGGGTCCCTCCTTCCTCCCGTTCCTCCGCGCGCGGGGGACACAATGCGCGAGCGCGCGCCTCTCGAGGCGGAGGGAAAGCGCGCGCGGCAGTCGCGAGGGCCCCATCGAGACGCGCCGCCGCTTGCGATCCTCTCTCGGTCTTTTGTCTCGCGGGCCGGAATTCCTACGCGCGGGAGCCGCTGCACGCGCGGCTGGAGGAGGAAGGGTCGGGGAGAGAAACGGAAGCGGCCGCCCGCCGAGATCGATCGAGCGCATTTGTTTGGCCCGACGCTTCAATTCGAGCCGCGTACGCCCACGCGCGCGAGCGCAACGTCTGACTTGGCGGAGGCGAGCGATAGCGCGGGAGGGCTCTCTTTGGCAGCGGTTCGAGTTTCGACTCACTTTTTCCTTTTCCGATTGTTTTTTCAGTAATAGTAGTCGGTTGCGCTAAGCCGTTCGCGCGGATGTAGATTTTTCTTTGATCCACCATTTAAATTATAATAATACTTAAGATTATACAATTTCAAGCAATTTTTGGTGACATTTATTGACTTTATTTCTATGCGATTTTTCAAAGATTATATCGTGTCATAATCAATTATAATTAATCAAATGTTAGGACACCAGCAGTCTTCTCTATTAGAAGCCCGATTATCCAGACAACTCGGTAGAATTATTTGTATTCTACAATTTGTATAATTTATAAAAAGAAAAAAAAATAAATTTAATCGCCTCAAAAAATAAGTTTTAAGGTCAGGTTGCATTCTTAATTTCAAGTTTCTTAGAATCTCAAAAGTAAATAAGCGATTGCATTATCTCGGTGCGCGCGCGGTGCATTCGCGATTTTTTACAGACGGCGAACAAACACGTCGAAAGCTATATGCGAATTGAAAAGAGAAAAAAACGTTCAGCATAAAAGAAAGCGACTCGTTCTTAGAAGCCGTCAGGTCGGCAAAGCCGTAGAGATAAGAAAAAGCTACGAGAGTCGGAGTGGACCATAAAGGTGGACGACGCAGAAATAAAGGCGGCGCGCGAGAATAACAATAAGCGAGCCGGCGGGGAAGGCGAGCGAAAAAAAGGGGGAAAACGACGGCCCCGTAATGAGAATCTCCATTATTAACGGTTACGATCGGCCGAGACGGATCGAGCGCTCCCCGGTCTTGCACGAGCGCGGACCTCCGAAAAAAAAGTCCGCCGGGAGGAGGGGGAAAGCAATCGGCGGACCGCGATTATGCAAATTGTGGGCCG
The DNA here is from genome assembly GCA_900480045.1 of Eurytoma adleriae. Classification (NCBI taxonomy): domain Eukaryota; kingdom Metazoa; phylum Arthropoda; class Insecta; order Hymenoptera; family Eurytomidae; genus Eurytoma; species Eurytoma adleriae. The sequence continues at coordinate 120,087 of UXGC01000212.1, forward strand.
CGCGACTAAGTTCGTTCTTTAATTGTTCGGAGGGATTTTTTTCGGAGATCGACGATAACGGCGCGAGATGCGCCGAGCTAAGGAGCATCGGCGTATCGGGCGCTTACACGGAATTTTCGTTCTTCAGAAATGGCACCGTTATTTTAAGTGTAATTGGGGACTAGGCCGGACTAATTTGAGGCTAGATCGAAATCACGGCTTAGCCTCGCTACGGGGCAGCGTTTAAGATAGCGATCCCGGAGATAGTTATTTTTTATCCGAAAATAAACTTTCTTAAATATTTTTTCCCCCGCGCGTTTATATCTAAATCAGTGGAAAAACTGGTTTCCCGCGCCGTTTGCCGAGCGCGCGCGCCGCGGCTTATCGTCGAAATTTCGTACGCGCCGTCGTAAACAACGCGATTAACAAAGAAAATTCTCCAGTCCATAAATCGAAGGCGTCGCGCGCGCGTGTCAGCGGTATTTTACCGGGGGAAACCTGTCGCGAGGCGCGCTAATGTAATAATCCCGGCGCTGGAGCGTGTCTCCTCGGCTGAATAAGTCGTAAATTAAGTTTCCCCCGGCGGTACGTGCGCGCTACAAAGGGATGCACGCGAAAAAAAAATAGGCGGCCCGCCCGAAAAGGGAAGCGGCCCAATCGAGCGCGTCGCCTCGAAGGAGGCTGCGCGCGATCGATAAGGCGGACGGACGCGAAATAATCCCGGCGCGTGTAGGAAATTCGAATATTAAAAAGAGCGAGCCGGCCGAGCGGGGGGGTAGATGAAGGGGGTGTCTTTGAGCGACCGGGAGCCCGGCGACGTGACGGCGGACAAAGGAGCCGACGGACGGGGGGAGAGGCGCTTTTCCGAATGAAAAGCGATCGATGCGCGCCCGCTATGTACGGGACGGCCTGTCGCACGCTCGCCACCCGCACGCCGAGGCGCTGATACCGGCGGTATTATTTAAACGACACGCCGCCGCGCTCCACTTTGTTCGCTCGTCAGCGCTGTGGTTGCCGTTTTTTTTTCGAGCCGCTGCGGAGATTCGTATCGGAGTGTCAGCTTTTCCGAATGTTATGTTCAATAAAATTTGGATGGGTTCGATTCCGGGTGGGAAAAGGCGAGATTGATTTAGCCCGGATTTTATTTGGACCTGCGTGTTCAATTTTATATTTTAATTTTAGAATTTATTTGCATTTGTTCTAGGTATACTTTATTTCTAATATAGTTTATTACTTCGTTTCGAAATCAAAAACATTAGAAAGTTATTAGCGTCCACGATAATCGTGAAAGAAATGAAATAAATTTTCACCGAAATTTAAAGTTTATCTAATTTAAATTAAGGCAGATTAAATTTTAAACGTTTCCACTTATACTAATACGTTTTTAACATTTTTCCAAAAAAATGTTTCAAGCCACGAATATATACACGAATATATACGAAATATTAAAAATTTTTAGAGAACATTTATTTATAAAAAGTTATATAGTAATCATGATAAACTCAGCGAGCAAAAAGTGTCTCGGAAATTAATGTAGCACTGTAAGCAGAGCTAATTCTCACGAGGGTTATTCATTATAATTTTGATGAAATTTGATTGTAATAATTTGAATTGTTTTTTTTTTTTCAATAACTATAATTCAACAATTACGATGGTTAGCAAGAGTTATATACAAAACTGAGGCTGCAAATTCGCTATTGGGAAACATCTTTCTCATCTTCTGGCAGTAAACTTATCAAGTAATGTTATATCCGTTTTACCTTTGACTAAGTTAAACTCTCGACGTCAATGACGCAAACGTTCAATGTTCTATTAAAATTATAAATATTAATTCATGAAAACATACATTGATACCCCATTGTTTAATAAACGATTGTAGTCACTTATTTAAAAGCGACTTGAGATTGACAGAATTGCGTAACCCGAAGAAATTCAACGTTCAAAAATCAGCCGCCGCGAAGCCCACTGGCGGGCAGCGTCCAATTTTCGCATTCCGCCAGCCGAGCGAAACCGTCGCGAAGCTCCCTCGGCTCGGCCGGGATCGATAGCGCGAGCAAAAAAGAGGAGCGGCCCGCTCGCCTCTTTCTCTCTTTGCCGGCGGTGTCTGCGAGGGGCGCGCGAAGATGTACCTTGAAAAAAGGCGGCGCACAATGCCGCGCGTCGCGGGTGCGCGGGAAACGCCGCGCGCCCCCGCCGATGTTTTTTACGGGCGAGCTTTTCTGCCCGCGTCGAATGAGATGGGGGTCGCGGAGGCGTGTAACGAGGCTCTCGCCGCGCCGAGCCAATTGTCGCGTTTCCACGGAGGGCTGCGCGCATCTTTACGTTTTTACGCTACTTTTTTTATCGACGACGCTGCTTTCATCCTTCAACGACTGCCGCTTTATTTTTGTCTTATTGATATTTCCATCGGGCTGGGAGTTGCCTGCGCGTGTTGTTACAGTTACCGTTATTCAAATGTTCCGATGTCTTTAAGTATAAACACCCATATAGAAACATTCTTTTTTTACGTGCATTATTTTAGATCTGCGTCAAATTCAATGAATAAAACAGAGATTAAAAGTAGTTTATAAGAAAATAATTATTACAAAATAATATCGTAACTTCAATCCTTATAAAAAAAATTAAAGTTTAATTTCTTAACATAAGATTTACCGCACATACAATTTGGCTACGTTATAGTCTAACTAAAAATTTGTAAACCCTGGGAGTCTCATGAAATTTTTATAACTTTTAATAAACCGCACGAAGAACCTTCATAAAATCCGGGAAAAGGGTATACACACGTTTATAAAAGCAGAAATAATAAGGCATAAATAGTGTTGACAATAAGCCAGCCAGAAGATAAGCCCCAAATTCATAAGGAGCAGCCCCAAGAACTTTCGTAAAAAGTCATTCGGCGGAAAGGCGGAAGATAAGTGAGGCTCGCTCGCGAGGTACACATCGGTGGGCTCGTTGAAAAAGCAACTCTCGTCGCGCGCTTCCCACTCGCGCTTTCACCTCGGCCGCGCGCCCTTATCTCCCGGTCGCTTTCTCCTCACCTCCGCGGCGTCGCCCGTAAAGCCGCGGATTTGTCATACACGCAGCGCCGTAGGTGCGTCCCTCACCAGACTTTACTCGCGCGGATATTTATTCACGGGCGCGCGGCGTATTTCGTGCGCGCGCGCGTTATCGATTTTATTGCACCCCGCGGAGACATTAAAGGGACGCCGCGCGCGGTCTTTTTTTGCACCCTCTCGCTCAGGTGCCCCGTGCGAAAGTTTCGCGCGCGGAGGTTTACGAGGCGCGGTGTGTTTGACGAAAAAAAAAATGCAGCGCGGGAAATTATCTTGCCGGCGGTGATTTCCGATGCCGAATGCGAGTTTGCACTTTAGTTTATGACATTGTTGCGGAGGCATGTCGCGCATTATCCGTGCTTCTTTTTTTACTTCGTTAAAAAGGTTTGTAAAATGTATCTTCGTGTGTAAGATAACGAGAAATTTAATTTTGAGGGATTTTTTATGGAGAGCTTGCAACGGACAACATTCGCTTGTCGAATAAATAAAACGGAATTCCTTTTGCGAAATTTAACAAACAGGTCCTGCCTCCTTCGAGTGGAGATTGCGAAATTCTTCTTTATGTGCGGTATTAAATAACGAATTATAATTGAAATCTTAATTCAGCGATTCAGTTCCACAGTACGCGTGGAAAGCAAGAAATGCGTTGTAACGTCCACTGTCGAGAAAAAAAAACCGCCAAAAAACGTAACCACGTTAAAATTTCGTCGCCGAGCAATGTATTACCAGCGCGAAGTTTAATTTACGAGACGGTCGCGGTGCGCGCGCTTTTTTTCCTCCTCGTCGCTGCCGCGCTCGAGCCAATTTGCAGGCTCCGCGTCCTTTGCCCTTTGTAAGCCTCGTCGCGTCGACGGGCCGCCTCGAAATTGCCTCCGCTGGTAATGCAGGCGCGCTGCGTGCGCGTATGAGACGCGCGAAAAAAACGGCAAAGGTTTGATAATTTCGTTGGAATTTTGATGAGTCGCCAGTGTCAGAATAGCTCTCAGATTCAAATTAGTGCGAAAGTAAAAAGGTAAATTTTTAAAGCTATAGACACTCTCCATAATTATTCAAATATTAGTCTTTTACTAGTATCGCATGTAAACGAAAAAATTGCAGCTTTGCGTTATCATTTTAGGCCGTAACGGGATACTTGCAATTTGATACTGTTAGATTAATGTATGTTATTATCGCAATTAATTTAACTGATAATCGATGCTCACTGCAGTTTTATTTACATACAATCAGATAATAACATTACCATCGCATGCGCGCTTATCCATTAATCAGAGCAACGTAAGAAAACAAACGATCGATTAAAAAGCGTTTCTGCCTTGGCGCTGACAAATCAACAACTTTATAGAATACGAATAAAAGAACTGTTTGCGCGTTGTCAATCGAACATCAATAAAATCCGACGCAACGATCAATCTCCACTCAACTGGCTGCCTCCCTCCCGCCGTTCGATCTATTTACGCCGAGCAAGTCGGCGCGTGCCTTTCAGTTGAAAATTTAAACTTAGCCTACGTGCAAGAGACGAGAAAAAAAATGTGAAAATGCTTCGTTACGAAAAAAAGAGGGAGGGGGAAGAGAGCAAGAGCGCTTCACGAGGCGTCGCTCGATAATATCGCGGCTGTCGATCGCCGCTAAAAATACGCGCGCTCGAAAATATAATCGGCCAGGGGGAGGGACGCGCGCGCGCCCGAGAGGAACGCCCGCGAGGAGGAAGGAAGTGGGATAATTGACGCGAGCCCCGGCCGAACAATGGCGATCGAGGGCGGATTTTCGCCGGGGCCCATTGTTTTTCGCGGGCGGCCCTGCAGCGCACACCGGTGCGCGAATTGGCGCGGTTATTGTTCGCGCGAAAAGTGGCGGCCGCGCGCGCTCCTCGATCCCGACGAGCATTGATTGATACCGCCGGCGGATTGACGCGGAAGTGACGTGGCGCTTTATTTTTAACGGCCTCATTAAAAACTTGTTAAGCCGTCGTTAAAGTCCTCTCTGCGGAAAAATGGCCGGGGCGCGTCTTAATCGCCGTAAGCTTGTTAGCTCAATTTTCGTCGTTAATTCGACCGTATAGGCAAAAAAAGAATCAAATTTTCTTCTTAATCGCGTTCAAATTAGATGCAAAGCTGCTGGAAATGAAATTGTTTAACGAACGCGCGTAAAAGCTCGTTTAAGTAATAATTAACGCCCGCGATAATTAGGAAGATAGGGAAGCGAGAAAAAAAACTCTCCGGGCGCTTCATCGTCGCTGATTACAAAAGTGCGAGCAGTTGATTACACGTCGCTTTTCTAAGTGTGAGGTAATTTTCTGCACAAAAGCATAATTCGCGACGAGCACGCCATTCACCGCAATGGGAGCGCGGCACAATTAACATGGGCCTCGGGAGGAAAAAGTCTCCCCCTCCTTTCTTTTTCTGCTCTCGCGAATTTTCCGTGGAAAAGTAAAAGCGCGATTAAACGGAAACAATGTGATAATTTAGAAAAAGAAAAAGAGGGGAAAAAATGAAATTACACGGTGCGGTCGGGTTGGAAAGCGCAGTTTTACTTTTTTTTTTTATATAAGAATAGCTTTCTTTCGCCGTGGGATAGCGGCTTAATCGCGCGGCTGCTCTAGTTACGCCTTCGTTTGTTTACGCGACGCGCCGCGACGATTCATAATACGCCCGCGCGACTTTTAATAAGCTCGCAATGATGTCGTCTGTCTTTTTGACAGCTGCGCGCTGTCGTCGTCGGCTCTACTTTTTATTGCACGCGAGCCGCTTATTAATGTAAAAGGACGCGGAGGAGTCGTTTGATGGGAAAAAAACGCGTTTAAAATACAATGGCGTGAAATTTATTAATTTACAAGGTCGTAAAAAACTATTGTGCCCTCTCTCATGTAAGAATTTACGCTTCGTCCAAGAAGATCGTAACTATAAAATATTGTACCTATACACTAGGTTGCTTTTGTTACCTTTAACATCTGCCATAATTTAATACAAAAAAAAATATTTTCCCTCTTGTTTAAGCTTTAATATTTCGCATATTTCATACTTCAATTTTGATTTTTAAAACATTACTTAAATACTTTATAAACCGTTTTTTTCTGAATTCAAGTTAATAAACTGCAACTATTTCAAAGCTCTTAAAAAGCGGACACTCGGCGTGTGTGCGCAAGTTGAAAAATTGCGCATTGAACGGAAATAAATTTAACTCGAGAAAATGACCGTACGCCTCGGCTCTCCGGTATAAACGTCCCTGCCGCTAAAAACTCTCAAATACCTCGCGCGCAAAAAAAGCGCTCGCAAGATGGCAAACGAGCGGCTCGAGCTCGGCGCGCACTTACCTTACTCGCGCCAAAACACGTCGGGGCCCGGTGTGCACGTGCAGCCGTCGTCGGCGGCGCGCAAAAGTTAATCGGCCGCCTAAAAAGGGCGCGCACGTGCGCGCCGCGCAAATACACCGGCGAACAAAAGCCAATTGGCGAGGCCCGGAGAGAAGCAAGGGCGAGACGCGTGCGGCGCGGCCGCTGCCGCGGCGGTTTCCGCGCCGAGACTTAATGACGGACTATTAGCCCCGGACGCCGCGGCGAGAAGCTCGGGCTCTCCCCTTTCTTTATGTAGGTTACGGGCGTGTGCGCCGCGGCCCTTTTCTTCGCCTCGCTCGCCTTCGAATTCGCCCGGCGACTGTTTGCCTTCGTTTGTTTCCCAGCTTCGCGGCCCGAGCTGGTTTCTGCGCCTTTGTGGAAACGCAAGCGAGATGCTGCTTCTTTTTTTTTTTAAGGTATTGATAGTAATTGTTGAGGGGAACTTGTAAAGCTTTTTTGGACGCAGGTAAATACTGTTATTGACGTTAGGGATGAATGCATTTTCTTTTTGAAGGAATACCACTACTGTGTGTTATTACAATTATTTTAAATTGAGATTCTTTTTGAGTGTGCGCAAGTAAAATACTTTATGTAAGCGTCAAAAGTGTTTTTATTCTCACAGCGTAGCGTGACTGGTGATTAAATACAAAGCAATTCAAATGTTAAAATAAAAACTTACGCAACGAATATTTGAATATACCGTGACCATGGATTTTTTAACTCACCTGTAACAAAGAAAAAGAACAAAATAATTGAATACGCACTCATTCGAAGAAATTAAAAAATTAAATAAAAAATAAAATTCATTCCATTGAACGCAACTAAACGTCGCGAGCTTTTTCTCGGGTTCAAGAAACCCGCCGCGCTCGAGCGCGAGTCCTCCGCTATTTGCGCGTCGGCCAATTCGGTCCGTCCGCGGCGGCGCGCATTAGAATCCCACTTTACAACCTCGCCCCGTAATGCAGCGTCTCTCGGGCCGCGGCGACGCGCGTCCGATGCGCATTTTCACGCGCGCGAAGCGCAAAACTCCCCGCCGCACCTGACTAAATTGAACGACCGGCTTGAAAAACGCAAGGCAACGTCGGCTATTTAATGCGACTCAAGTCTCGACGTTTAACGCATTTAAAAAGTCTAACTCGAGTGTCTTTTTTCCCCTTTTTACCATAGGTACGATAATTTTTACAGTAGCAACGCATTAACCTTCGATTTTCTCATTCAAATTTCATCAGCTTGAAAGCTCCAATTCCAGTTAGCGTCCTAAGTGCATTTACGCATAAAAACAATAGTTTCGTACGCGCGCGGGATTTACGTTTACCCTTTTATATTTTCGCACTGGCTGGCGTGAGCGGCTTGCGCGGTTGTTTACGGGCCGTCGGTAAATAGACTCGCAAAAAAAGGGACGCTTCTCTCGAGATTATCATCGAGCGCGCCGCGATAATTTAGCCTTCCCAAACAAAGTTTCGCCGGGTGTTTCGTCCCACGCGCGTAAAAGAGCGTCTCGAGCTTGGCCTTAATTTTTCCCGAACGACTCAATAAACGTCGGGAGGCGCGATTTTTCTCGGCGCGGCAGACGCGCGGCCTGCGGCCCATTAATGAGGCGCGCACGCGGCGCAATCGTTATTTTCGCGCTAAGTGCCGCGATTATTCAGTTGCGACGCAGCCCCAAATCAGTCATAATCGCGCGACGCTTTTAATGCCGGCGACTCTTGGCGGCGCATTTACGGCCGCGATTTACGGCACTGCCCGCCGGGACAAAGGGGGCCACCGGGAAAAGGTGCGACAACGCCGTCTTTGAGCGACCGCGACGGAGGTCAAGGCTGTGGAATTTATTTTTATCCTCTTTTTTCAACGGGAGAAATATTGCATTTACCATTGCAAGAAAATCATATATACAAATGTGATGAACTCATCAAAACTTGGAGCTTTATTAACATACTAATAAACATGTAAATTTTCGTACACGCGTTTAAATTACTGGTTTTTAAATACGATTTGAATAATTATGTTTCACGGCAAAAATTAATGTACCAATCAGTACATGTAATCCTGACGTTTACTAAGTTTTTTAATAATTAGACTGAAAGAAACAGCATAAGACTTGGAAAAAAATATTCCCGCCGAAATCACAAAGGTGTCGTTCAACCACGAAGAAAAATGCGAAGTGCCTTGGGGCGCGAACGCCTGGCTCGTGAGGGTAAAAAGACGCAGCGTCGGGGGCGGAAGACCGATGAAAAATAGCGCAGTCGCACGCGAAGCCGCGCATTCTATTAGCGGCCGACGTCCGAGTCGCGGGGGCGTCGGAGGTGCAGCGCGAAAAAGGGAGAGCCGCGACGACGTCGGCGGCGGAAATGGAAGTGGTGAGGTCGCGCGCGGACGAAATGAAAAAGGAGAAAAAAGAAGCGTATCACCCGGAGACGCGGCGGTTATTAATATCCCGTCGCGATAATGGAACGAATTGGATTATGCGCGGGCGAAGGAGGGTCGTCCGGGAGCGCCGGCAATTAAATATTCCTTAAGCGTGATTGATGCGTGCCCCGATCGAGCTCTTAATTAAGCGGGTCTTCCCGAGAACGGTCCGGTGCTCCTTCGAAAATTGAATTTTTTTCCCCTGCGCGCTTGATTGCTAATTTGGGGACCTTCGCCGGCGGTTACCTCTTTTTGCGCTTCTTGGATTTGCGCTCGGTTCCCGTACAGCCGACTTTATTAAGCGATTAAGACGAAGTCTCGATTCTTTTTTATCGCGGAGCGTCGCGTGGCTGCGCACGTTTCGATTTGTGGACGGAAGTTTTCCGAGAAATCGAAGGTTCTTCGGGGTCAGAGAACGCGCTTATAATCGTGTCGTAAAAACGCTTTTTATCTGCCTCGTAAACGCTGGCTGTGGCGTTGTTAAAAGTTGATTTGCTGTTACGTTGCTTTGATTGCCGAAGTGAAACTAAGCCTAACTTCCACTCGTTGCGCCTCGAATGGACTCGAGGATTCGCCCGTGAACTGCTTGAATAATATCCGTTTTAATCGATAAACCATGGGATTTTATGTTTACGAAGGATCAACTTATAGATACAATGTTTAATGTACTTTTCTATGTGCAAACTTTTCTTCAGGCGAATCGAATTTACATTTGATTAATATCCACCTAAATCACTTTTTTTAATTCTTTTGCGGCATAGAAGTAAATGAGATAGCCTTTTTAGGTAATAATAAAATTTTTATAGTTATATTGGTAAATAAAATAAGGAGTTGGTCGATTTTATAGTTACTTTTCAAGAGTACGCGCAGTACCGATAAAATCCGGGTTTTCTTAAACGATCGCTCATTAAACGAATATTATCGAGTTTAAAAAAGTTGCGCAAGTCAAGAAAGAACCGAGGGGACCTTCACTTATCCAAGCCACGGCAATAATCGTTCCATTAATCAAAACACGAAGAAAAACAAGTTCTACAGTAGCCATAGAGGCAACGGCCGAAAACACGTTTAAGATGGCCCATAACCCGACGCGTCTCCGGCGACCCGGAAAAAAGGAGGAATCGTCCGAATCCCTGCGAAGCCGGGGGCTCGTATTCGCATTAAAAATTAATATCGCGCACTCGAAACCCATTTTCGGAGGAGCGAGAAAAGCGGAGCCGGAGAAAATGGGGAAGCGGCTTCTGGGAAGAGCTGCGAAGCGACTCGGTCGTCGGCTCCGAAGACGGAGTGTCCGACCGTGTGTGGGAGTGGCGCGTGCTCCTGTGTGCGTGCCGCGTATCTGGCGCGATGCTGTTGCGTCTTCGAGCGAGACAGATAGCCGGGCGTATCGGCCTTTAAGTATCTCGGCCACCGGAGCCTCTCGTTCGCGCCTAATCCGCTTCCTACGGGCAACTACACTTATATACGAGACTACTACGTGCGCGAGAACTCGATTTCATTTTGAAGATCGCCGCGACTTTGGCAATTTTTGACGAGCTGCGAATAACAGAGGGATAGCTATGAAACTTGTGTGGCGGCTTCGGGGAATTGATTACATTTTTTATTATCAGGGTTCAGTTGTATTTACGCGTTTGTAAAGATGATACTATGTGTTTGGACTTTAAATTATTTAATCGGATCTGTTATTATGTTTCTCGCGTTTTATCAATGCCTGGAAAAATATGATTATTTCCTTTAATCTCCAATTCTACAGAAGAGAGGATTTAATAAGGGATAAAATTTAAAGAAAATAAATTCATTGTATTTAGCACTTGCAGTCTGTTAAATAATTAAATAAATAAAATGTTCGCCGATCCAACGAGTTAAATTATTTTAGTATATATAAACTAAATACTATATAGAAATGATAAATTGTTCAAAATTACGCTAATAAATTTTAATTGGTAGAAAAATGATGTTCCTACTTCCTTAATATAGCGTTACAGCTATCTCACGAGTGAACGTGATTAATGAGTTCAAAAAATTTACTAATTAATTCATCTGAATTCCGCGAAAACATTAGCACTTCGAGTTTCTATTTTAGCGCTCATAATTATGCAATCCTACTTTTGTTTCTTACGTCGTCTCGAATAAACGGCTTTAGTTGCTTAACGACTAATTTCTTCCTCGTCGTAATGCGCTAAAGTTCCGTTTTCCTTTTACGAGGTGCCGTATGAATATATCACACTTTATTAACTCGTAAATTAACGTCCCGCGGAATCAATATAGGCGCGGTGCGAAAATTTCCGCGGAAAATCCGAGTCTATTTTCGAATGCGCGCACTTTACCCTGACACACACTCGGCAAATGACGTAGATTAGCATTTTTATGCGCGCTTAAGAAAAAAGTAGTCAACTTCAGCTACTCCGCCATCGGCTCGACTGTACTCGCTGCAGTCGCGCGCGTCGGATATGTAAATACCGGGCGTCGCGGGGGAAACTGCCGCACAACTCGAGCTTTACTTTCCCTAAACGCGGCACTAAAGTCCGCTAACTTTTCGAGCTGTTTTTATTGCCTGCACTTGACGAGCGAAACAACGTCGAAAGTCCGCCAAAAAAGAGAAATATTTAACGCGCGCGGGAATTTCGAGAATCGCGAAAGGTGCAGCCGTCGAAGCGGCGAGGGACGGACGAGATATCAAAACAACATTCCCCGAGCGGAAAAAAAGCCGGAGGGGCGGGAAGGACGAAGAAATTCTACTCGACAATTCGATCGCGCGGCGCGAGGCCGGATACGATAACGGAGCTCCCCGCGGGCGAGGTCTGCGCTCGCTCTCGGCTTGTTACGTGCAATTTGTATTCGGGAAAAATGCGCGGCGACCTTCGCCTCGCCTCGTTTTTCATCCCGCGACCTTTTTTTTTCGTTGTCTTTCCCGGCGTCGCAGCCGGGTGACACCCGAGATTTTCGCGCTTCTCCCGTCGATTTTAATTGGCCGTCACCGCGGAGGTTTTTCCTTTGCTTTTTTGGGCAGTCATCTTCCGCCGAGTTCGAAACGCGTTTTATGCTAATCTGAAGTTCGCTTCGTTAGCGCACTTACTGTGCAATTTCAAAAGCAAAGTTTTAATTGACTCGACGCGGAAACTGAAAAATATATTTTATTTACATTCTTTTGCCGCGAGGAAGTATTGAATAATTATTTTTAATTATCTTCGTTCGGGCACAATCCATTGCCCCAGCAACTTTCCAATGATTCAATTGGTACAAGATGAAGTCGCACAGATAACGCCGTGGAAGTGTTATTGTTAAAGTGATCAAATTAATAGTTCGTTTCTTTTCTTATTGCGCGTAACTGATGAAATCCCACCTGATTTATCGTCATCGTAAACCGAGCGAGCTTAAATTAAAGATGACAATCTCGATAATCATCTTTTCAAACAAGAAATTACATGAATTTTGACAATTTTATTCCCACCTCCATTAATCAAGCTCTGGAGGCAAAAAGTAAAATGCCTTATCTCGCCGTGTATACACTCGAAAAAAAGTGCGCGAGTCAATAACGACGCAACTTTCGTCCAGTCAAATTTGGTAAAGGGAAACTTCGCCGCCTTATCGACGAAAATCCACAACTTTCACATTTCACCCGGGGAGCCCGGCGGCCGCGGGGGAAAAAATGGCCGATAATAATCCGGGCTACTCCCACCCGATGTATCGCGGCTAACGGCCAATAATTTGTCACGATTATTAGCCGGCCCGATTTATCGGGCGCTTTCTATGCGCGCCTGCGCACAATGGCCGATAAGATTCGCCGCGGATCAGGAAATTACACCAGCGGCGACTCGTGATTTACGCCCTTCGCGCCAGCCCCCCTTCCCCTCCGCGTCTTCGTAAATCAGGCCCGATTATTTTTAAGCGCGACGGATGCACCCGCGGCGCGCGAGCGGAAGCCGCGCTGGCGCAACGGGTCTTAAAAATATCGATCTCCGGACGTCTTCGCGCGGTTTACGAGGTGGGAGATTAATTAAAGAGCTTTTAGCGGGCTCGCGCACAATGCGCCGATAAATTACTCCGCGCCCGGCATCGGGGATAATGAAAACGTATATGCGCGCCCGCTACGGCAGGTATGCGTCGGCCGGTGTATATCTACGTCCCTGCGGAAAAAAGGAGGCGGTTTATTAAAATGAAAATGGCTTCGAGAGTTCGGCCCGAGGAACGCACTGTTTCCTGGTAGGTGTCTATAAATCAAATTGCTTATTTGAATTTAGACTGAAAATTGTTTTTGCAAATTGCATTGCGCATCGGCGATTATTTATCGCTCGATTATACGCGTATTTTAATTTATTTACTATATAGACATCGAAATTTTAATAAAACTCCTTTTTTTTATAAATCAATTTGAAATAATTTCTACTCGCCGCGCGATTCGACGTGTAATTACCGATTTTGCCGATCTTAATTTATAGCTCGCGAACAGTCGGAGTCATGAATATTTATTAGCTCGATTTAACGTTGATTAAATTACCGTCGAATCGAGTTCGCGAGCATTCGAGGCGAGGGATTCCGCGGGATGCCGGGTAATGGGTCATCGCGCGGCAGCAGTTTTTTACGTCCTTCAAGGCGCTCGCATCTCGAGGAGTATCAGCTGCCGGAAGTGTGCGAGCGCGGCGCGAGTTCTAAAATACCTCGAAGATGATAAAGATTCTCGAAATACGCGCCGCGGGCTCTCGAGCCATTAAACCCGACGGCTGTCTGCCTTTTTTCATTTTCCCTTCCCTTTTTATTTTCCCTCGCGTCGACTCGTATTTTCGTAAGACTGCCAGTCGCTCGCGCCTTTTCTCCGTCGTTTCTTTCACTTAGCATGGAAACTTTATCTTCGATCGCGTCGCTTTTAGATGCTATCTACACGCTTCTTTTTGAGGGAAAAGCGTGACTGAGAGGGCATTACATGCATTAAAGTTACTTCGAATTAACGTAATCTAGATATTTACTACTTTTATTGTTTTGATGCAATTATTAAATTGAGGGTTACGCGATGTTATCCAGCTATTCAAATCACCATAAATATTGTTAAGACGATATCGAGTGTTCATTACTATATTACTGACATTTTCGGGTTTTTCCACGTTAAGTGTTACTGAAATGCATGTCAACTTGACATGCGCATGAAAAATACTTAAAAGTTTAAGTCAGTAATATATTTAAAAAAATATACAAAATTTTTTACGACACCGCTCAATTTCTCGGAATGATTCGCCAGCACTCGAGCGACGCGAACTCCGTTCATAAGTAATCATCAGGAGCGTATCGAGGACGCACGGCAATTACACTGACATAACTCGAGCCAACATCCGCATACCCATTGCGCACCACCTCAACCGGAAAAGCTGTTCAAATAAAAATCCGCTTTTCGAGAAGGACGCGGCCACCTCGGCTCGTCCCGCATTTTCTCTCATCCAAAGGCGTTTGTCCACTCGAGGAGGCGGTCCGGCCGGGGAATGCGCGGCGGCTCGCGCGCACCGAATATGAATCACTCGAGGACATAACGGGAGGAATGTGTTTTTCCTCGCGCGCGCGACTCGCGCATTCCCGGCGGCTACGACCACCGACGCGTCGAAACGATCTCCTAGGGATTTCATGAATTTTTATACGCGGAGCGCGCGGGCGTAATTACCGCTGTCGGAGACGCTCCGAGTGAGAAACGCGAGATACGCGACGAGCGTTTGTTTACTTTCGGCGGACGAATCACCCGGCGCGCGAGGGACGTGCTTTACTTTGACTCTTCAAACATTTTTTTATCTGACTTTACGGGGTGGGCACGGCTGCCGCGGCTTTTTAAAATATACGACTGGTGAGATTTTTAAAAAAGAATTTCAGTGGCGTTTCATAATGCACCGCCGGTGTTTTTCTTCGGTTTTTTTTTCACGACGAGTGAACGGTTAAAAAATATTCTTCGCCCTTTCGCGCGATAAATCCCGACCTTTATCGTACCGCCGATAAACTAATGGCGAAAAGCGCGAACGTCTCCCCGAGGAAAGCGCGGCGCGGCCGATACGATCGATACTCCGAATCTAAGCACCGCGCGTAAAAGGCTCGTAAACGGCGAAGACGAGCCCGTCGATCCTTTTTTCGCCGTCGGCCCGGCGAAAAGCGCAGGGGCCCGCCCACTCCCCGTGCAAAAAGCGCGCGAAAACAATTATTACGGGAGGAAAGGGTGAGGGCCTCGGACCCCGGTAATGGAGCGTACACGGAAATAATTACAGCGTAGTCGTGGAAAATGTTTATGCGGAGGCCGGCCGGCCAAGGTGATAAACATGTCGCGGCCGAGGGCCGCGCACTGAGGAAAAGTGCAACCCTATTACGGATAATTTTACGTCCCCGAGGCAAAGGGCCTCGCCGAGCGGGATTTTTCTTCCGCCGGGAGTTCGAGCGTCTGAGAGCGACGAAGGACGGCCGGCGCTGCATCGCACGCCGAGTGATAAACGAGCGAAAGACCGATGAATTTGAACTCGGCTCTAGCGCGAGAGATTTTTCTGGTACTGATTTTTGTAATTTAGAGAAGGTTTGTACTACTTAAAAAGTTTTCTTTTTAAATGTCTTTTAAAATCAGTTTTCTCAATTAGAAAAAATAAATTAAAGAATAATCTTTATATTATAAAAGGTATAGTATGGACCTACTTTACATCCATTCGAATAAAAAATCACTTGTACAATAAATTTTCTTTTATCTTCAACAGTTAAATGTAAAACTTACTTTTACAAGTAATTTGTTAGTAAATTAATTTTCTTAAACTTTTTTAAAAATTTATCGGCAAAAAGCGAAAATACTCCTTATTTAATTTAATCCAAAATTAAATCATATTATCTCTTAAATAACAACTAACATTTTTACCACTCCCTGTAGAACTCGATAAACCATAAAAAATAAAGTAATTATTAAAAAAAACTTGCAATATTGAAAAGCACAGAAAAGCCGGAGCTTTTCAATTTTCCAGACGGTATACAGCAAACCGCTCGGAGATCGCAATTTTCCCGGAAGGCGAAAGAGTAAGAAGTGCAGCCGCAGCGTCGCCGACAGCCGGCCGGCGGGGCCCCCTCGCTATCTTCGTCGGGGGCGCACAAATAAGATCGCGCGCGGGCGGGCGAGCAGGAAGAAGAGAAATATATCCGGCGTGCGCGCCGCGGCGCGATCGATCCTAATTGCGGGGCGTCGCAGACGCGCGCGCGCCCCCGCCGCCAGGGCGTTGACGTCGCCGGAGCGCCGCGGCGCGGCGGACGCGCCCAAAACCGCCGGCAAGCGCGCCAGCGAGATTATGCAAATCGAGCAGCGCCGCCGCTCTTTTTACGCCGGCCGGACTCGCAAGCCCGCGCCGCGGCTCACACGCCCGCGGCGGATTAGCGCCGCCGGCGACGTAATTTCCACTGCCGCGGGGGCACTGCGGCCCCCCGGTTGCTTTCGGTCGGCGTGTGCTGCTCCAACGAGAGCTTTTCCGCTGCCGAAATTTGGTTCGGGCGCGCCTGCGCTTTTTGGGTTGAATTTTTCCTTTTGGGGCTGCGTTAATTAAGAGCCTTGCGTGGTATGGACGAAATTTATATGGGCTCTTGTGTTTTGTTTTATTTTTTATGTAGGTTATTAAAAGTTCTGTTTCATTTGGATTAATATTGTATAAAATGATAATTTTATGTCCTCTGGGAATTAATATCGTAAATTTTATCCAGCCCTTTGTCAAGCTTACGAATCGACTGCATTATGTTTAGTTACTGCAACCGAATTAACGAAATGAGAAATTTTTTATATTTTATCGCGACTATTATTTCTGGAATTTATCCTTTAATAAATTTTATTAAAGGATAGCTTTATATTCCAAGAACGATTAAATAATTAAATTAATTTTAAGAGGATTTACATTTTTCAGAGAAGTGAAACCTAATTAAAATTACTATTGTGGGTATACCATTCTTACAGAGTCATGAAGGCATGAATAGATATTGATTTCGAAAGTTGAGCGACTTCAAAGGAAAATATTGTAATTTCATTAGGGATGAAAATCGCATTAAAGTTGTTACCCTAACAAGGTTCCAGTGCCAATTAAAGTTTTAGCTTTCAGAGCCGCAGCATTTAAGAAGATAGTCGAATCTTGGTCACTTTAAACTTTCAAGGATGTTTCAAAGATTCATTTAGGAAGTTTGGAGTCATCTTGAAACTTATTCTCAGCACCTCGGGGAACGGTAAATATCCTCAGCATCTACAGCCTTTTATTTTTCTAAGGCGTGGAATGAACCGTGCCTAACACATTCCGCTCGAAGGAGCCAGTGGATTTTTTTTACCTCGATACCAAAGTACACAGTGATACACCTTAATGTATCTTTCATAGAGTGAGAAAACATGGCTGGGGCCATCACAGCTCAATCATCCCTCCAAATTTATTTTCTCGTTGAAACGAAATTCCGGAAAACAACCCGGAAGGGGCCAGTTTCGATCGAAGCCGCGCGGATAAAAATCAGCTGAGCCACGCATCCCGATCGATCGAAGGTCGTCAAACTTCAAGACACCCGCGCGACTCGAAAAAGCTCGCGCGAAGAGTTCCAAGGAGTTTCGCAGCGTCCCTCCCCGTATCATCCGGCAAGGCCTCGCGTAATTATGCCAGCCGACGCGCGGAGAGAGAAGGGAAGGGGGAAGGGGAGAGAAAGGCTGGGCCGAAGTTTAATGGTCGCGCGCGGGCAGACGCGGGCGCGCGCGGCGATACAATGGCCATCGGGGGGCTCTCGATCGATAGTCGACTTGGCACGCGAATAAAGGGATGCGGCGTGTGGGAGTGTACCTAGGCGAGCGAGAAGCGCCGAGTCGGTGTATTTGTAATGGAGAGAACGGAGATTTTTTAAAGCCCGAGTGCTTCGTTACTCTCTATCTCGCTCCCACCCTCCTTCCCTTTGTTGGCTGCGCGCTGCTTCCTTCGTTTTTTTTATTTTCTCCTCGCTCGCGCGCGCGCCTCGCTCTTTTTCATCGTGGTCAGGGGAGCGGAGATAAATGTTGACGCGCGTTTTTAATCAACCTAGGAAACCCGAGGTTGTACGCGCGCCACGGCAATACTAAAAGTCTCCGCCGAGTCGTTTTACGCGGGGTTTACCCTATTTTTCTTCTTTCAAAGCTTCGTTATTGTTTGAGGAGGCGAGTTTGAAGTCACGATCGCGTGCAAATGACAGATTACGCGGGAGACGTAAATGTGAAAAACTATTTTTCCATTAATTAAATTTGAACATTCTTTTACTCCTACGCGATTTCATCTAAACTTTTATATCCTCGATAGACTAAATAAATTAAAACTTTATACGCGCGAAGTTATTTAATCAATTAAAACAAATGATCTGGAGCACTGAGGCAAATCGTTTGCACCGTTCGCTAAGCGAGTAAGCATTCGCGGAAAACTACTATAGCCGAGGCATCGCAGACGATCGCAGGAAACTCCGCAGTCGCGAAGGGGGATAGTGTCCCTGGCAACGACGGCAATCAGACCGCTGCAAACTAGACGGACGACGAGCGATGAGTTTTAGCGGAGGATGACGGGGCAAAGAGAGGGGCGCGACGCTCAGGTATAACGTCTGGCCGAAGTTTGCGCCGGCAATCAACCCCGCAGTCTCGGGCGGTCCTTTATCTCGGCCGGGCGCGCGCGGACTCCTCTCACTGTTTTCGGGGCACACAACGAGGCATCGACGGGCCGCCGATGGAGTTCGCGCGTCGGCTTGATGGATCGCACTTGGCCGTGGCTTTTCGACGCTCTTATCGGGAGGAGCTCGCGCGACACGTGCCGCGCCGAAAAGCGAGCCTGGAAACGCCCGCAACAGTACACGCCGGACGTTGATTGAGCGCCATTGTTCGACCGAACGAGTTCGACACGCTGGTGTACTCGATTTTTTCTTTTTTTTTTTGAGATCCTAATTGTCCGCTGGCCGAGAAGGCTCTTCAAGAGCGAGCGATGTGGGTTAATGATGGGTTTTCAAGAGCATTCGAGGTTTCTTATTCTTATAAGTGACGTTGCCTCGTTAAAATAGAAATGCATTTGGTTAACGTTACTTTAATTATTCATCTTGAAAAATTATTGCCAACTGGAAAATTTCTTCGATTTTTTAAATTTTAAATATACCTAATCAATTAGATTATATTCTGAAATGCTGCAATTCTTTTGGTCATTACTTTGAAAAGTAATGACGATTTTTCAAATGAATTGCATTTGTCAGTTAAGAATTTTAATATACGAAATTACAAGTTTCATTACAAGCACGCAACACGTCAGGAAATTTATCAAGCGCAACTCTTTTATTCATCACGATCCTCGCGGGAAAAAATGAGCACCTCAGAATAGAAGTGAAAAGTCCACCGTCATCTCGGTCTCCCCGCGATTCTTGAAGACCTTAAAAAAAAAGGTGTAGCCACCGCGTCTCTTTCAATTCTCCGAGAGAATCCACGAGTCCCGCGTCTAATTTAATTCCACCGCGAAATAAAGCAGAAAAGTCACACTCGCCCCGGTGGCCAAATCTCATTTCCGCCGAACGACTCCGGGGCGTACGCGCAATCGCCGCGCTAAAACTCCCCCCTCGGCCTCACCCCTCTCCCCGCGGTGGGCGGGGGAGAAAAAGAGCCACTTCTTATGTACTTCTCATTAGAATTCGCGCGGAGAGAAGCGAGCGTAGACGAGGAAAGGAGGAGAATAAGACGAGGCGGAGAGTGCGGCAATACTGTGATTCATGGTGTCAGCATCTGTCGTGGAAGCCCACCGAGTCGTCCCCCCTCGAGCGAGCGCCCACTCCCGGCGAGAGGAGGATTTTCTTCGTTTCTTTCTTTTCTCTCCCCTCGAAATTAGTGGGGAATGTCTCTTTGAATTAGTGGGAGTGAGACTCGCGACATTTTCAATGGAGCGCCGCAACAGCGTTTGTTTGAATTTCATTTTTTTCTTCTGTTCGCTCGATGTATTCGCCTATCTTTCTTATTCGTATTATGAAACTTTCGCGATATTGATGTTAAAGTTGGAGAAAATATCGCAATGTTACAAATAACAATAGGAAATTTTATATAATTTATCGTTTTACTTGTAAGCTTAATTAAGTTTGCTATTTTTCAAATAGGAAATGAGACGTGTGTCCTAATTTACGCAAATGTACGTTTAGCCGCTTATATACGACCGGTCACTGATTATTTCCAAATAATCATCAAAGTCGGAAAACGAGTTTCTCTTACCGTTTGACATGTTCATTTAATGAAATTTAAAGCGAACTACCTCTGTAGAAAAATTTGGATTAGCAGATGTCATAGCTAATGTAATTATATTAATTGCCTCAGTTTGGTTACACCAGACTTGAAATTAAAAACTTTTTTTTAGACTTTTTTCTGAATTGTTCTTAGGATAAATAGGACAACACATACACTTTCTAGACTTTTTCAAGGTTTATCAGCTAATGCAAAGTCTTGCAAAAATATAGCAATTCATAGGTATCGAGGTATCTTGACATAAGTCTGTTAAAATGTGTGCAGTAAAGTTTAAGTCTGGCTTTGTGTCTAGAGCGAGACAACTAGAATTACATTAGCTAGACATTAACTAGACATCCGCTTAACTAATTTTTTACGCTCAACTCACCACTAATGGCTTCGCTACAATGAATAATCCATCGACTTACCTAGAACAAAAATAAAACAACAATCATTACCAATAATTCATAATTAGCATAAATTATTTAAATCGTAAATACTCTACTTTTAAAAGAAAAAAAAGAAGAAAAAAATTAACGTAGACAAATCACACGGAAAGTAACAGGTTCGAGCGAGCCAAGAAGCGCGCTTCTCTGCGCTCGATTTCTTTCGCCGTCGCGTGCAGCTCCGGGATGCGCGCCGGGCTGCTGCGGGAATGCTAATACCCCCCGCTAATGAATTCCGTCCCTCGGCCTCTGGCGTGGGCGTAGCCGGGCGCGCGCGCGCGCTCGGAAAAAGATGCGCGGCGCCTCGTGACGATTTTCGAGAAAAGCTCGCGTTACCTTTTCCCCTCGGTTTAAACGTCTCGTTAGCATAAGCGATAGGCCGCGCGAATTCCCCGGGTCCCTTCGCGGCTTAAGCATTTGTTTACGCGGCGGCGGTCGGCGCGAGGTAGTCGCCGCGCCGCGACGGTGAACGACCGTTTGATGATGCTGATTAGGCGCGCCGGAGAGGATTGATCGCCGCGGCGCGATGACTTTTCAGTTCCGATTGTTGGACTCGCAGTGAGACGGGGGATTCCGAATGTGGGAGGTGACTGCGTTTTGAAAAAAAAAAAAAGCAGTCATTCGGTTGCGAGACTTACGAGTGCAATCGGGAGTATTCCGGTGTCTTTATTGTAAATGGAATTATTGTGTAATAAAGCAATCTAATCCTACATTTAGTAAATGTAGGATTAGATTGCTTTTTTAATTTTTTTCTTTTACTAATGTTGGTTTTTCATTGTATTCTCATTTTTTTCTAATTTCAAATGTATCCAACCAAAATAAACATAAGCAGCAGCTGCTCGGAATGCAGCTGTTTTAAAAGGGAGAGAGATGAACAGTAAAATTTGTACAGTAATTTTACCCACTTACAGTTTATACAGAGTAAACTTTCCTTTGTGAAACTAGAAGTTATTGGATGATGAAGAACGGACTAAAGTAACAATTGCAGTGCTGATAATTTCAATTTTAAATAAGAGGTGAATCAGTGCAATGATGTATGACATTCTTACTCATAGTAAAGCAAGCTTCGCAGCAATAATAGAAGTGTAAATGAACGAGACTAATAATATCCTTCTTTTTTATTTTTCATGCACTATGTAACGAGTGCGAATTCATCGAAGCATTTGCTCTGATCTCTCACGTCGATCTACTTTCAACTAGACAATACATAGTAGACAATTTAACCATAACCATAACCACAACCTTAATTAACGATTGTGGTAAACGATTTTTATAGTACAAGTTATTCGATAAAAGAGAGATATACATTATTAATTAACCAAAGATTTATTATATTAAAGTATAATAATTTGATACGAATGAGCTTAAATTTCTGTTTTGATTTATTCCATAAGAAATCGTTCAAAAATACCAAAATAATCTAAAACCAAATTTGGTTTATCTTTATACAGACTAACTAAAAATGTGTGCAGTCTCTCTCTATCTTTAAAATTTCACAAAAATGTAAAGAGAATTATGGTTTATTTCATATCCGCTCAATTTGAAAGCACCGAAAAATGTACAGTTGTTTTGACAGAAACAGCAAACAGTATATTATTCACGACAAACGCTCTAAATTTCGTCTATTTATACTCCATACACGCGACACAATAAAGCTTTTAAAACTATTAAACGGGAAAATTGAAAAAGCGCCAAAGCTTTTTGTCGAAGGAGCAAAGCAACGCATCAACGCATGTAACGAGCTCGCGCTCAATTAGCCCGGTAACTTCATTAACAACGAGCAATCGCTCGCGCGATAAATAATGAAGCCCGAGCGTACGGGCGGCCCCAGTAATTTAGGAATGATGGAAAGCGTTTGGCCGCCGCGTGACCGAGCTTGCGTTATTAATTAGGGAGGCAAGGCGGCGCGGGACACGCGCGCCGCTCGATCGCTTTATTTTTAGAGGACAGTATAGCAGCGCGAGCGATTCGCGTTTAGCGAGAGTTTGATACTTCGGTCGAAGTTACAGCCGAACGGGGAGAAAAGTGTTACGAGGACGCGCGCGAGCCTGTGGGAATTACCGCCGAGCGATTGTTATGAAATCGAGCTGGTCAGTCCGATGAATTTAGAATCCTTGCGCCTGATGAATGAAGCTTCGACGCCGCTTGCTTTGTCGTTGATTTATGTCTGCTTCAATTGAGCATCGATACGCGACTTTTTTTTATAAGATTGGTGTCAATTGCGAGGAAGTAAAAATAGATAGAAGGTACTTATTATTTTCCCGGTGGTGAAGAGAACAAGAAAATCTTGCAGCCTGTTTCTTTATTATTTAATTATAATTTTAAACATAAATTTAAAACGATCTTAACTTATACCTTTTACAAAGTAAAGTGTACCCGTACAAAATTAATTTTTGAAATTTCGCTCATTCGGATCTAACGGTTCGCGCCGATAAATTTCGAGGCAACCTTTTTAACGAATCAGCAGAAGAAAAATCGCGTATCGGAAGAATTCCCATTAAACCGTTACGCTACAAAATTGCCTTTTACACACGCGGACAAATAACGAAGCGGGAGGCAAATTAGCGGAGGTCGAGTCGGGAGAGAAAAAAAAATCGCTCTCGCTTAAAGGAAGCGATCGGCCGAAATGCTTGCCATTACTCACATCATTACTGGTCGCCCGATAAGCCCACTTAATTCGGTTAACCGTCGTCGCGGCCGCGCGGAATGCGGCCGGCGCAATTATTCAAAGAGCCTCCCCCTCCCCCACTCGCCTCCGGAGGAGTTTTCCCTCGCGCGATCGATCGATCGGTAATTTTCAACGCGGTGACACGGCGACCTTGGGCTAGAAAAATAAAAACTGCGCTGGAACGAGAAAAGCAGCCTGTCGATTCCGAAGGCAAGCGAACAGACGCGCCACTGTGCGAGTCGAGCAAAGAGCGACGCCTTGGTGAAAAAAAGGGGAGATGCGTCGCAATTGGCCGTCGCGAGAGCGCCGAGGGGGGAAAAGATCGGAGGGAAAAAGCGGAGGAGGCTGCTGAACCCGTGTCTGTCATAACAACATTCTTGCCGAGAGCCGGCTCGAAAATAATGAGCCGCGGCGATTCGCTTTGTCGCGATGCCTCAGTCGAGTCGAAGAGAGATTTATATGCACCGACGCTTTTGGCGAGCTGCGACGCAAGGCTTTCAATCTTTACTCAAGGTGCTATTCTTTTTGCGTAATTAGTTACTAAAGCTTTTTTATCTTATCCGCTCGTATTAAGTAAAAGTTTAAATTTAAATTAATATTATGATTATTAACGCAATAATTTATTATTTATTAAGATAAAATTAATTTGTTGGGCGTAATGCATGAATCGTTTGAATATTTTATCATTTGAGTTTTTACTTTTATTACTCAACGTTTCGTTGGACAGATAAAAAAATGTATCACTTTTGACGTAAATGCGCTGAATGGCATATTTATCTGTAGAAAACGATTAGATTAGCCGCGAATTATTTTTTATTACGATTGATATTGCTGCTGTGATACGATATTTCATTTAATTCGTCGAAAAGAATTAGAAAAAAAGCCGCTGAAAAGCATTTTTCTCGCTTCAAAAAGTTTTAGCAAAGTCAAATTAATTCATGAATATTTAAACTAAGGATATGTTAATTAGGCTGCGAAATAATAGTCGGCCAAAGGCGATTGTAATAAATTTTATTCATACGTCCAAATTTAAATGAAAAAATAAAAATCGCAATTTATATTCTAAATTTTTTACGGGCACTATTTGACGCTTCGACCAAACAACTGGCTGTTCATCAAATTTACTTTTATCAATCTTTTATTGCAATAAAAAAGCCGCCGCCCGAACGGAATAAATCAATCGGTCGCCCTACAACAAGTAAATCACACCCTCACCAAAATTTTAACCATCAACATAAATCTCTCCTGCCCGGCCGAGCGAGAGCAAAGAATTAATCCCCAGCCAAAATCACCATCCCACATAAAAAAAAAAGTTGACGAGCCGAGGCGCGTAGAGCTGCAGCCCCGGGTGCGAGTAAGTTCAACGCCGAGATAAATCATCGGCGGAGTGTCAAAGAGGCCGGGGCAGCTACATATCGGGGGCGAATTTTCGTCGTTTCGCCGTCATTACGCACGCGCTCAGTAGGGCCAGACTCGTCCTTATCGACCGGCGGCCCGGCCGCGCCGCCGACTACGCCGCGCGTCCCTTTCGAGCGGCGCACACAATCGCGCCTCGTTTTCCAGCGCGCTCCACGCGCCTGGAAATTATCGCGGCGGGCCGGGCTTTTCCGACGTCTGCTTCTTCTGCCGTGCCGAACAATGGCCCCGGGGATTCCTCGCCCCTTTCCCGCCCCGAGTTCCTCCGCGCACAAAGAAATCGGGAAGTCGAGGCGGCTTCGCTTCGCGCGTGGATGGCGAATGTATTAAAAAGCGTTTACTCCGCGGTGCTATTTTAGCGCTACACGTCTCTTGCCATGCGGAAATGCGATGCTTTTAGTGCTGATTTTTTTTCCTTTGAGTCTGCGTGAATGAATTGGAAGTATGAGATAATATTGTGACTTTAAGTATCAAGGATGGTTTATTTGTAAATACTGAAATTTATCATAAAAAACAATTCTACCCTACTCTACTAAATGTGTTGTTAATTATTTAACGATTTCTAAGAAAAAATGTACTTTTGCTTTTAAATTAAAATTTTATTCGAGTAAAAAAAAAGTTACGTCTTGTTAGCGAAAATGAACATAGTAAAAATAGTGAAACAATGGTGAAACCTCGCTGTACCTCGAAAAACTGGCTCTTCGGCGCGCACAAAAAGATCGTCGCAGCGCGCGAAAGATCGAAATCTCCGGTGAAATTCCGAAACACGTTTAAACCGTCTTGTATAACCACTTTCATGACGTCAACCTAAGTATCAGCCTCGCGCGGACACCTCTTAACCGCCTCGTCTGCGACTCGCGCGCTCGAATTAAAATATTCGCACGTAATTCCCGGTGAAAAACGGGCTACCCGCTCCGCCTCATGAATATGCACCGCGTAACTTTCTTCCCCGGGCCGATAAACAACAATTATCCCCTCGAAAATCGCAGCCGCGCTCGCGGCTTTCGGCCTTGCACATCCGGGGGGGCTTCCGGGCGCATCTGCCGCGAAAATTGCCTCCGGCGCCGGGGCTCGCTTTTCCCCGGAGCCGGCATAAAAGCGAGAATATTACAATCCGGAGTGCGCGGCAGTCGGGCCGAGATAAGAGAGAGAGCGAGCTGCGGGACGCATCGATCAGGCGGCGCGTGGCCATTAAGCGCGGGGGCGGATGTGCGACGCAGCTGGCGCAAGCCGCGCCGCCGGTTAAACTTTTAATTTACGGCGCAGTCGCTCTTGGCTCCGATACGCGAGCCCCGCTCCCCCCGTCGGCCGCGATTGATGCGCCCGGTTTCGCTGCGTACACGCGCCGCGCCGTTAAAAAACGCGCGCTTTATCGACTTTGCGAGGGTGTATTTACGGGTGCCGCGCGATTGGACCGACGGATCCACGGCTTAAGCCCGAAAATTGACCCGACGAGTTTTTTTTTTTTTGCGGGGATGCTGGGTGCGGATGGAAATTTTCCGCGCCGCGGAGAGCAGTGGCGAAGTTTGATGTCGATTCCGAAGTTTTCAATCTCGCGAAATGAAGTTTGCAACTCGCTTCGCCGCTGCGTTCATTCGGCCGAGTTTTGTTTTTTATTGAATCTTCCATGCCGTTGGAATTATTTTTGAAATTGTTTTCTTTTAGAAACGATTTGAGAACTTCGTACGGTAAGCGATTTTTTCTGTCGTGAACGAAGGAACGAGGTTTGCGTATTACACCGATGTGTTAGCGTACGAAGGAACAGCGAATACTACTCGCGTAAACGTCGCCAATAAAATCCTTTACTCGCCAGATAGTAAAAGTGTTCATAAAAATACAAAGTGCGTTGGAAATTCAAAAAGTATAAAAGAAAGTCATTCTTAGAAAAAAGCTTTTTTACGGCAAAAAGGTTGAGAATTATATTTGCTCTGGCAAAACTGTAGCAGATTTAACGATTACAAAATATATTCCCCAAAAAATAAACCAACATCGCGTTTGATCCCCAGCGCAAACAACAACAAAAGCTCCCATCTCCCGCGTGTAAAGAATAAAAACAGCTCCGTCCCGATCGCGCCCCGTCAAAACAAAAACCGTTTACTTTACAAGGACCGTACAGGCAGCGAGCGCGCCGAAAGAAAAGGTGCTCCTATTTACCCGCGCTCCGCACACGGGACACCTTCTCCTCTTTTCCCGGCGTATACACAGAGACAAAATCGCGAGTCGCGCCGCGTGACTTTTCCTCCCCGGCGGGCCTACGGCGATTTTCCGAGCGACGTCGCAGCTGCCGGGCGAGCTTTGTGCAAGCGCGCAGCCGGCGAATCAATAACGGTCAGCCGGACGAGGGGGGATGGGGGCGACGGAGGAGGAGCGTGAAAAGTGCGAAGGTAATATAAAGAGGAAAATGAGGAGATGTGCGCGGAAAGGAGATGTAGGACCGTCTGGTATATATGCCTTTTTAGCCGACGAGCCGGGGGATCGATATGCCGGCGCGCGGGAGAGCGTACGCCCTCCCCCTCTCTCGCCCCTCCCGACTGTTGCTCCTGATGTTGCTGCAGCCGCTGGATGGCTGTGCCATGATGTTTGCTTTTCTTTGCGCGCCCCCGTTTTCCCCGCGTACGCCGTGTCGATGAATTAAAAATTCGAAGAATAACTTGCAGGAAGAAAAGTGTAGGAGGTAATTAACCCTTTGACGTCTGAATTATTTGCACTTTCATTTTGTTAATTAGTCTTGTTCTATGTTTACTTTCATCTATTTATAATTTTTTAAGCGAAACTATGCATTATGTATTCGAGATAAAACAATATTTGTTCCGCATCTTATGTTACACTGAAAGGTAAAGGGGGTGAGCAATGTACAGTGCGTTTCTATTTCCACACTTAAAGTTGTTACCGCTTATTAAAGATTCTCGAAATTTTGCAGTAATATTATTCACGAGATTGTTAAAATAACATAAACCATCCCCGGTACAAAACGCAGCAGCGGCGAAAACAGTTAGCCGCGGCGGTTCGAAATTTGCATTTCCTTTTAACCCGGGGGTCAGTAGTTGAATAAATTTTCCGAAAACGCAGCGCGCACGTGCGGAGGGACGCTAAGTAAAAATGCGGCCATTTTTCCCCGCCGATTCCCAAGCGGACTGTTCCTTATAAGCATCGCTCTAAATAGTCGACCCACTTCTCCTCGTCGCCCCGCGTAAATAACAATTTCATCGGGGGATAACCGCGCGCAGCCCTAAAGAAAATACGTCCCCAATAAACGTCTCCGCAAACGCGGGCGAATATGTGGACGGCTCGCGCGCGAGAAAATGCGCTTGCAAAGCGGAATCGCGCGGCGGAAAGGAATGGAAGAAAAATAAAGACGCGGCGAGAGGTGGGGGCGAAGTCGCGCGCAGGAAGTAATAGAACGTCTAGCCCCCGGGGCCAGGGCGTATTTTCAATCGAAACTGGAGCGATAGACGACGCCAGCCGGCGAGCGAACCCGGAGTCCATCCTTCCACCTCGTAAATGCCAACTGCACTCGCCCTCGTGCCGGCGCTTTCCGACTCCGGGTTTCGGGTAGTACCTCGGCAAGATTCTCACTCCTGCGGAGTAGCTCTGCTTCGCTACTCTGTTGTGCACTTTTTCTTAGGGTTTTAAGGGTGGTCTGGCGGTAAATTTATACGAACTGGGGGACGTGGTTTTTTAGCTGACTCAGCAAAATTATAATTATTAGTTTTTTTAATAAAATTTAAAAAGGAACATATTTAAAACATTTTAGTCTTTTTGTTATTTATTTCTTCGATTTCTTCGATAAAATTATGCGCATTTTTTGAAATTGTGCAATGTATACTCATCATTTTAGCAAGAACCGTCTGTAAAACCATTTGTAATTTTAATGTTCACAAACAAATCTGATTACAATGAAAAAGCGCGCGAATGCAAAGTGAATTCTTCGTAAAATTAATAAATGATGTTGATTGATGAAGTATTTAAATTAATAAGCCGATTGGATACCAGTAACAATAAATACCAATAGTCCGCTCATTGAAATTTATGTACGAGTCACGGGAGGAAACCATGCGAAAGCAAAAGGCCATTAATCACCCTACCAGTATTTATCGATTTTGCATGGCCCCGGAAAATTTTGAATGTGAATTATCGCTGAAAATCAGCCAGCTTGCAACAAATGATTAATACTTTTTTGGCGATTTTAAACGTCCAATCCGATTAATCCCCACGTACCTTCGATGACCGTCCCTCGCTGTACGAAATAATTTTTCATTATCAATTTCAATAAAAATACGAATTTCACGCGAGCTTTCAGTAACGAAAAAATAAATTTCGCAGCTGCAGCTTAAGCCTTTCAACTCCCGGCTAAAAGAAAAACAATCGCGGCAAAAATAAAACAATTTCAACATTCAAACGCAGAAATTACACGAGTTCCGAAGCTCACGCGCGAAAGAGTCGTAAAGTTCTCGCGCGAGTTTCCCTCGGCAAACGTAGCTCAATAAAGGAGGCGGGAGAGCCGCGCTTTTTTCGCCGCAGTTCAAACAAAAGATAGCGAAAAAGTCGCGCCGTCCGGAGAGCGAGAGAGAACTGCGCGACTCGTAAAACGCGCCGGCGGGGTTGCTATGTGCGCGCGGGAGAGGCGTCACGTACGCCGCGAGCGGGGCCCCGGAGGCGCGCCGTGAAATCGCGCCGATAAGACAGGCAGACGCGCGAATTCCGCGCCCGCGTCGCCGCCGGCGACGACTACCGCCCCGCGATAAAGCCGCGCGCCGGGTGCACGTGCGCGCCTGTTTATGCGCGCCGCCCGCTAATAATCGCCGCTGGCCGGGCAGTCGATAAATCGCCGCGGATTTGCAAAAGTTGCGCTTTGCGGTAATTCAATAGAGTTCGGGGTAATAAAGTTTGCGGCCTCGCTTTGCTACCAAATCTTCGCGAGGTGAAATTTTTTTCATTGTGGAGTGTCTAAGTTATGCGAGATTGTAAAATCTGCGAGTCTTTGTGGTTTGCATGCGCGTGGCAAGTATTTAAACGGTTAGGTACATTTAAAAATAAACTTTTTAAAAATAATCTTTGCGAATAACGTTAAAGCTCGCGAGAATAATTAATACAGTACTGATAATTTATACAAAATTTTCTCTTAAAATTTACGTTTTAATTTAGGGATTTTACGAATGCTAAAAATTTTAAAAATTTCCAGAATTACAAATAGTCCTTAGATTACGTTTTTTTACGGGAAAATTTTCCCAGTGTACTTAAGAAAGAAATTATTTATAATAATTCTCTAAAGCGCAAATTTATTAAACACTGCGTTATTAATGCGAATGCATAATCGAGAGTAATTGAATTAATATTATAAAAATTGAATATATAGTCAAATAATTTCTTACACAGACTCACTAAAGAAGATTGCAAGGAGCTTTAAAATTTAAATCCTTCCGCACACACGTTCTATTCCGCGAAGATACTATGCGCAAACTGTACATAATCGTAAAAGATAAAAGACGTATATTTTTGTTTCCCGCGGCTCGCAGGTGAGGTGTGCACACACGGTGTCACCGATTTCCAAGCCTGCGCAGACCAAGTTTTTACCCGTCGCGTTGGCTCGAAACCGCAGAGGCGGACGTGTTCGACTTTGCCTCGCCCCTCCTGCAATTTTTATTGCACTTTTCATTTTTCTTTCTTTTTTTTTTGTTTTTACCGTGCGCATACACCGCGACGCCTCGGTCGCTCCGCTCCCCCTTCCCCCACCCTCTCTCCCTTTCGCATCTGCACTCAATAAAGGATCGATGCGGTCGCATTATCGGTTTTCATTCCATTGTTTTTCCTTTTGCGCCTTAATACCCACGACCGAGTAAAAGGCTGCAGACGCTGAAACGCGTATAGTCGCTATCGAAAAGCGCCGCTATTGGAAATAAAACCGGTGGTCTATCAATAAATATCGAATTTTTCCCGAGTTGCGGGGCGAGTATGCGCTTTTTATAATGAAAATTTATCTTCGGGGTTAATTTCGTATCGGGAAAGTATTGATCCATTAATTTCGAGGGATTCCGAAACCACTGCATCTGCTCTATCGCACATATAACTTTGATTACAGGAAATTGGAAATTGAATATTTCAGATTTTTTAATGAAGCAAAAATATAGTGAGCAGATACTTAACTCCCAGCCATAATATTAGAGGGAATTTTCAAGTAAAAATTACTAAGCTGCAGTAATACTACAAAATAAATAAACATGCTTTTAAAAAATATTCTTATCAAATTAAAACCATACTTTTTACTACTCAGCAAAACGAAAAATTAGGACCGAAAACATAACCAGCAACATTGTAGCTTACCTGCAACAAAAAATAAAAAGAAACCGATAAGCATAAAACTATCAATATAATAAACACGTCAACTATTATAAAAAATATTTTTATACCCTAAAAAGACTCATGAATGCAATCATCCGAGCGCGTGAGCGAGATAACCGCGTGAAAGAAAAAAAAGGATCGGCGAGCACAAAATGATTCCGCGATCTCGATAGCGTGGTGCATCAGCGGCGATGCAAATGCTCGGCGGTGGTTTGATTCGTCGCGCGCATCCCCCGCGTAACGCCGAGTGAATTATCGCGAGGCGATAAGGCGCGCCCGAATTCGCGGGGCCGCGACGATAAGGCTAATACCTGGGATTCTCCGCGGCGGGTTGACAAAACGAGCGGCCCCGAGTTATAAAGTACAGCCTCAATTGATAAGGAACAACCTCCTAAGCGTTTCCTGCGCCTCTCTCTCTCTCTCTTTCTATGCCGAGAGAGAGGCAGAGGAGGGAGGCAATGAATTACTGCGGGATTGCCATTCGCCCTTCGTAAACATACATTAACACGCGGGGAACGAGGCGCGGGTAATTACTATTTATCGCGCCGGTGCAGGTACGTCGCTTAATTTATATCGGCGATGAGGTCGCGCTCTTGGTATTTTCACGCCCAAGGCTTCGGTACGCCGTGCTGCTTGGGTTTCTCGCGATTCGATGGGTTGCCCTCTTTTCTACCTCTCTCTCCTCTTTTTACAGACTGACTGAACTTATTTGAGCAGTCATTTTTAGTGCCGCTTATCTGGGAACCGTTACTGATTTCGCTGTTGTACAATCGCTGCTTTGCGATTTACATTAATGATGTTTGCTTTATACTCGCGACTGAACAGTAGTGCGTAACGATATCCCGCGGTAGTTTCTACTGCTGAATTATTTTGATGTAAATACAAGTGCATTGATTGAGAATGGAATAAATTTTCGGATCGTTCAGGCCATCAAGATTTTAGTATTAAACGAGATGAATTATGAAATCTACCGATATACCGATGACTCACACTTGAAATGCCCTTGATTGCTCCGATAAAATAAATTAGACCTTCACAGCTGCTTCTTATTGAAATAAAATCGAGCGCTGATGGCAGCAAAAAACGCGATTCAAAAAGAAGAAGCAAATTAATATTGACAAGTTTTTTAGGATAATCTATAAGCCAACTAAAGAGCAATCGCCAGAATCAATTAATATCTATTTTAAGGTTTTCGAATATACAATATGCCAGGCTTTTTCACCAATGTTTCGTGAACACAACTGAAACTCAGACCTGAATAGTTTCTAGTTTGCTCTAAAGGAGAAAACTGTTAAAATCACAAATAATGCAACTCGAGATTTAATTCGAAAAACCTTAAAATCAAGAGTACAACACGAAAGCCTTAAATTCTCCTATTAACGCGTAAAGCCTCAGAAATAATTTAAAATAAACAACGCCTCTATTTAAAATCTCCCACACCCCGGCTCGAATTAACCCATTGAATCAACCACGTGAGTCACTGCCGGACAAGCCGAAGCGGACCATGTAGGATCCTTTATCTCGCGCCATCTCACCGCGCTCGAAGCCAAACATTTCCTCTCGCACCCGCAGCAAAACAAACGATCGCGCCACGGCGAGTGCGCCTCCCCACCTCCCGGATACCTCCGCGAAGGTCAAGAGCGCGAACGCACCCCTCGAAAGTCGCCTCTCGCGCACGTGTGCACTCGAGGGCCCCCGGCTCTCTTTTTTAACCCCCCGTAGCGCTCGCTCGGGCTATTTTTTTTTTTCTTTCTCTCTCTCTCTCTTTCTCCCGGCGCATGAATAATTCAGTCGCGGCCGGGCAATTTTCGCCGCGGAGAAATATTGTTCTTCGCGTTGCGCGCATAAATTATTCATGATAAGAGCGCGCGGCGTCATCGGGGGAGGCCCGGAGATTGAGTTCTCCCCCGCGATCGCCGTAAAAGTGAGTTACAGGAGGGACACTCTCTGTGACCTCGCTGCTCTCGCGGCGGGATGATTTCGCGAGGATGACACCGGCGGATTGATTTTGCGCGCCTTTGATTTACTGCCCGATGACCGCGGGAGGGGCTCGCCGGTTCTCCCGAGGAAATTAAATTAATGCGCGCGCTGAGGGTTTGGGTTTTAATTTTCTTGCTCGGTGGAACGGCGAGGATTATTTATTGGGCATCGTTAAGTTGGCGAGTTGAAAATATACGTGGGATGTGAAAGTTTCATATTTATTTAATTAGTTTGATATATAAACAATTAATAACGCGGGCTTAGAAAACTTTCTCTGGCATTTATACGTGTACTCGACAAAATCCAAGATGGCTGCTCTCTAATAACACATTAAAAGAAACATCATTTAGAACTAGTCGATTTTCACCAACTTGGCCGCAGCATCTCAATCAAAAGTTGCCGCATTACTTTTTACGCGTGAAAGAGTAAAGAATGAATGCTCCGTACTTAATTTTAAGTGACGCGTGCTCAACACTTTCGAATGAAAAATCACTTGAATCGAGCGATTTTCACTAATCCCTATTTCGAGAGTACCGGGGAGTAATTAGCTCCCGATGAAAGTACAGTGATTACCTCACCTCACCGAACTCGACTCTCGGTCACCATGGAAAAATTGCCCAACCACACTCGCGCGGTGTAGCCGTCCTATCGTCTTATGACGGACGCAGCGGGAAATGCGATAAGGAAGCGAATGCGATTCGATTTCCCGCGGCTCCCCTCGTCAGGCGTCGGAACGGAAAATCGCGTCGACTTCCGCGCAGCTTTATCCCCCGCGCGGGGAGGCTGCTCCTGCCAAAAGTAGCTCGCGCCGATCGATCGGCACTGCAGCCGCAGTGGGTCGTACGTGCTCGAGTGTCGATGGCCGAGCCCGCCCGGCGGATGTATTAATTAACAGCCGTGCGGCGAGTGAATTATGTCGAGTCGTTTATACGTGACGGGAGAAAATCCGGATCGCGGCGCGTGCTTTTGCGCGCCGCCTGGACAATAATTAGGCGTTTTTGTCAGCGGCTTCGACGAGCGGCCCGCGGAGGACACGCGCTCGTATCCCCCTTTCACGTTATTTATTATTTTCGTTTGAATATGACGGCTGTAATTAAGCCATTAAATTGAGCGCGCGTAATGGCTCGATCCTACCTGCGACGTGACTGTGATTACAGAGGAAACTTTCGATTTCGCCCGCGCGCGGGGGCCATTTGTGAAGAAAGTTTTCTTGCCCGACGATGAGTGTTCAAAATTTACTCAAAAGAAAAGCGGGTGCGGAGAATTTGAAAGCGAAGACAGCACTTGTTCGTACCTGCGATTCGAATGGAGCCATTCACGAGGAGGATGTGAGGAAATTATTGTTGCCGGACGGACAACCAGTGCGAACAATCACTCTTTTGTTACTTTAAATTTTAAACTGATGGCCAAAAAGTAGGTCTTTTCGTCAAATGCATTTGAGAAGAATGGATCCTTACAACATATTTATTTGTTATTAAATAAAAATGATAAAATTACCCTTAAAAATAAACTTTATTTAGCATTCACATATCATTCTATGATTAATTTCACCGAACTTTCATTTGCATATCGGAAGCTTTCATTACGAATAAAAATGAAAGTATCTCAAGCCAAGAAAACCTCAGACTTTTGCAGCGACACCATGGTTTCTCTCGGTTAGCAGCCAGCATAAAATTTCGGCGACCAAAACCAAAGCCACATGGCAGAAAGAAACCGTGTACGCACATCGAGCGAGCGTTCAGTACACCGGGCTTCCACCCCCCGTCCAGCGCCATTTAAATGCAAAGTATCGATTCGCCGTGACTCTCTTCATCTTTGCTCCCTTTCCCCTCGCCCTTTCATCTCGACTTCCGGGAGGAAGCTGCGCTGGGGCGTACGCAGCAGCAGACGCGTAGGAGCGAAAATACGGACGATCTCGCGTCAAAATTTGTGAACTTTCACTCGGTCGATCGCTGCGTGCGCCTCGCGATTTTCCAACGGGTAAAATCGCAGGTCTAGGGAAAAATACGCATCGACGGGCGAGGCTGCTCTCGAGAGGCGCGGCGGACGGATTCCCGATGCGCGCCGGCTCTTTCATTCGCTTCGCAGGCTCGATTTTGGCTGCCTGAAATGCGGACGAGTGGAAAGGACCCTTATTGAGCTTCCGAGAAAATTCAATGAATTGTCGGATCGGCGAAAAGTAATATTTGGGGTCGGATGTTAATCGGTTGTTATTGTCCATAAAAAATGAAATTTTCTACCAAGATTTCAGATTTTTATCTTCGCTCCTGTAATTCAAAAAAAGCTTCAATGAAATCGCATTAGAGAGGGCAAAGTGATTTTTAAACACGATCGAATGCGATGTTCATCATGAAGGCATCGCCTCATCCGCGCGAGCCATGCAAATGAGATCAAAGTAAGACACGTCCTGCATAGGTCGCGCGCGAATAGACCGGCATCGACGGCCGAACGCGACGACTCGCCATTGTTCCGACGTTGTGTCGGCGAGCTCGGTCTCGGGGGGCCGCGACCCGGAGGGGAGGTACGCGCGACGGCCGAGAGAAAGAACCCGGAAGAGCCGCAGCCGGCGTCCCTCTCGGCCGGGACAAGTGGAAAAATAATTAACCGCGCCGCTACGAGATAAGAGACCCTCCGCTACGCGTGCGAGCAACCCCCGCCTATTTTCCGCTGAAACGAATTTTCCATTTCGCGCTTCGCACGCATCTATTGCTTCCGCTTTTTGGTAAATACTTTAAAAGGCGAGATTGCGAGCTGGCCTCGGAAACGGGATCAGATTAGATCTTTGATCCGGGGACTCTAGCTTACGCCTCTGATGATGCTGGGGAATGGAAGTGGCAGGAGAGGGGAACGTAACATGATGTATGTATTATATTTTCTACTTATAGTAACGGATATCGAATTTGAGTTATTGATCTTTCACTACCCAATTTATAAAACACTACCCAGGCGATGTATTTTTAAACAACAGATCTGACCGTTAAATAAGGATTTCCACACTTTCATCGGCGGTTTAAATTATTGTGAGTAATCAAGTAATAAAATAAATAGTAGGCGAGGAGAGGAAAAAAGATTCTACACAGTCACCGTATCGCCCGTCCATCAAGATACACTAATGGTGCACCTTAAATTTCCGGATAATTTCCACTCGAAAATTATTCTCAGCGCAGGATAAATGCGCGCTTTGCTCGGCCGATACCCACTCGCCAGGCGCACTCTTTATTGCCCACATTAAAGTACCCGTGCGATCTTTGCCTCCATCTAAGCCCCCCACCGCCGCCTCTCTAGATTTTAACGGTAAAACGCTCGCTCGAGTGCGTGCATATTTTCTCCGGCTCGGGGCCGGGAGCCCGACCCGCGGATTTATTATGTATCCGCGGCGGATCGACGAGAGCCCGCGAAAATCGAGCCCGCGCGACGCGCCACTTCGGAGAAAGTGTTGTGCGTTTGCCTAGAAATCGACAACTTCGGTTTCCCCCCGATCGGCCGCATGTATACGGGCGATCGCCGATTGCGAATAATGGCACCGGCGTCCCAGTTTTTCCCCTCGCGGGCTCGCGAGGCGTGGATTGAGTTTTCTGGATTCGACTCGAGCGATGCGTGCCGAGAAGGTGGCTCGCCTTAACGATCGCTGGGAAAAAGTGAAATTCACGATTTGCCGGGGGAATTGGTTTGATTAAACGGTCAACGAGACCGTAATTTTCGAGCTTTACTGACTTGCATTTTTATTTTCAAGTGGTAGTCATGAGACGGGTGTTATATATTTCAAAAATAAATGGCGTTTTAAAATACCAGGCTTTTTTTTAAGTAGCACAAATTTATCAAAAACCATTCGACACTGTTTTTATTAAATTCATCGATCTCAATTTAGACGCCGAAAGCAACACTTTACTTTCCAGCGAATTGACGTATAATTTCCCCATCATAACCCCAACTCGAAAAAAAATGCAGCGAAAAGTCCGCGCAGGCAAACCGCTAATTGGCAATTCAAACGTCGCTCGACTCCACCTCGGAAGACCGCGACGACTGCGAAAAAAAAGACAAAAGGGCGCGGCAGATGGGCGCGTACGCGCGGAAGCAGGTGCTAAGAGCTCATTAAAGAAACGCGCTCGCTCGTTCTCGAATGTCTCTGGCCTCTCGAAAAAAAGCCCGCAGATCGGCGCGGCGCAGACGGTGGCGGCGCGGGGATCGAGTTCGCCCGGCCCCCGGAGTGGAAGCATCCGCAACATCTGAGACCCACGAGACGCTGCGGTGCTGCTCCTCCGCGCCTGCGGTTTTCCCGCCTCTTTTCTCGGACGAGCGGGGCGAGCCCGGCACTTTCTCCGATTTTCTCGAAGGCGCGCGAAGGGACGAGTCGAAAGGATCGTGAACTTGTAAATTCTCGGGCGATTTATAAACGCGGAATTTAATGCAGTCGATTCAGACGAGGAATGGATCGTTTGCTTCTTTTCTTAATGTCCCGCCGAGTGCAGGCTGTTAAAGCTAATTGAAGCTCAAGTCGTAAAACGAAATTGAGATTTTAAAATTGCTTTTTTAATGCTCGCTGCAGCTGTAAATGTGCGTAATAGATTCCGTACACGCTCGAGTTAAATACTATGCTAAATAACTGTTCATTGCTGATGGAGCATCGACAAATATTAAACATTGAGCAATCGACCGTCCTTCAAACGTTGAAGCATCGTCGAAATGAAAGAATATTTCCATAATAAGCTCGCACAGGTAACTTAATTTCCCACGCATTAACCTACATAAACCTCGCAAAAATCATTTATTACAAAACCGAATCTCGCGGTACTGTAATGCACGCGAGCAGTGCGAGAGTTTAAAAGCCTCGAAGACTCTTCGAAACGACTTTCTCATCCTTCCCGTCGAGGGATACTCGCTCGACCCACCCACCTCTCTCACCTTAGGAGCGTAACGCGCCGATCGAATCGAGGTTATTGGCGAAGTCAGCCGTGAGCGGGAAAACGGGTTAATCGCCCGAGGCGACCTACGCGGCCGGGAAAAACACGCGGAAGATACTCGACCTTAGCCGAAGCGTCACCTTTATCGCCGGGGCGAGGAGGGGGGATGCGCCGCGTACGTATCTCTGGGAACCAGAGCTCGTCGTGCGGACTTGATAATTACGCGGAGGGTCGCGCTCGTGACGAACTTTCGAAGTGACGACTTTTTTCCTAAGCTGCGGCGAGCCGATCGCTTTTCCAGCCCGGAGACTGCGTTCGATCGGAGAAAACGGTAAACGCGTCCGCGCCAACCTTTTTTTAACGGAGGAGCCGGGAAGCTCGTGAATTATTTAAAGAATCTCTAATTAAGCTGTAATTAATGTTGAAAGGGCGAACTTAAAGTTATTTTAAAGCGAGTCGTGAAGATCGATTGCAAATCTACGGAGATAAATTTTATTGGGCGTAAAAAAAGATAAGATTGTGCGAAAGATTGAAATTTTAATAAACCTCGCTATGGCGAAATGAATCGGCGAAAAAATACACCTGCATTACTGTCTGAATTACAAAAAAAATAAACACCGCGTTCCAAACATGCAAATTTCAGAATCATAAATGAACGGACCGCTGATGTATGTCGCCCAAGTGCGACTCGATTTTATCTAAGCGAATATATGAATTCGTAAATTAAAATATATCGATACCTTATAAAAAACTGCGCACTGCTCGCATAATAAATATAGTCGAGCGCAGATATTTCGAGCGAGCGAAATCAAAGGGTTTTCCACGAAGCGAAATTAATGTGCAACTCAGCGCATTCAATTCGCTTTGTAATCGGCCTGGTAACCGGCGCGGATATCAAACAACGTAATTCGCGCACTATGCAAAAAAAAAAACTAATCTCCAGGTATGCCTCAGAATGAATGGCTCGCCGCGCGCCACGACCAATAAAGCCTTAACGTTTCATTCATTCCGTCGATCGCGCGTTTCATAAATCCGCGGTTGCTCAATCCAAGATAGCCGCCGATATCTCGATTTGAAAGAAGTGGGTTCAGCTCTCGCTTCTCGTCCGTCGAAATTTAAAAGAAACCGAGAGAAGAGAAGAGCGCCTCGGGAATCGGGCAGTCAGCGCGCGTGCCCCGTCGGCGTCGAAAAATGCGCGAAGCGTATTATGCACGCGCTTACGCGCCGAAATTCGGCGTCCGAAAGCAGCGCGTACGTACACGGGTCTTGGCGCGTGAAACATCGCCGGCAGTCCCCTCGCCGAGAGCCCGAATCGCGGCCGACTACAAAGTGTTTCTTTGATCGTCTGCAGCGTTGCCACGTCGCAGCTCGGCACGGCCGCCAGCGCGCGCGCACACACACAGATCGGAGGGGGACGAAGTGCAGCCGTCATGACTCGGCGAGCTTCGAATTTCGTGACCCAAGCGCCGCCGTATGTACTTATGCACTCCGGCGACTCCGGCGACCGGACTCTCCCGGGCTCGAATCGTAATAACGAGGCGAGCGCGCGGAGGAGGAGGACGAGACACCGGCGGCCGAAGGAAAAAGGAGACGAACGATACACGGAGAGGGGTAAATAACCGAGGAAGAAGCGATGGGTGCACCGGCCGTGAAACACGAATAGAATAACTCGGTGAAAATTCTTTTTTCTTCCGGGGAGTCGTTCCGATGAAAAAGCTGCAACATTTCTTTTTAAAACGCGCATGCGTAATGCAGGCGGCTTTCATTACTTTACGCGTCCGTACAATTTTTTTCCACCGCTTTTAAATTCCATGGCGTTTATTCGGAATTGTCGATGGTCACGGAATACACGACCGCAATAAATAAACATTTGTAAAAAAACTGTGTGAATAATGTTAATAAGTTAAAGTGGAGTCGAGAGTCATTTACCAGCAAATATGCTACTTGACATATGCTAATGCATCATTATTGTATATAAATTGCGCTGGTGCACGAAACAATGACAGATAAATAATTCAAACTTAACAAACAATTACAAGTGAATAATCGGGGTAACATAATTTTCCATTTACTGCCGCGACCGGAAAAATTGCGAGCGCGGCTCGCCGCCGTAAATTCTTTTGCAATTGCGTACGTTAAAATTTTAAGTACAGTAATTATCGACGTAATAGACGCTAAATACTCTCGTAAAAGATAATTAAATTAATCCCGCGCAAGATAACAACAATTATTCGCGAAACGCAAAGTTTCCTTGTTTAATTAAGGGAAACGATAATGAAAAGGCTGCGCGGCAGGATATCGCGAATCGGGAGAAGGGAGAAGTTGAACTTCGGCGCCTCGGAACGAGTCTGCTCCGCGGAGCAAAGACGGCGACGCGCTGGAATTAATCAATGAAATATTCATCAGCGATTGAAATGAAACGGGGGAGAGGGACGGCGAAAGAGAGCGATGTGGGAACTAATATTGAAATGGAGCCATTTACATTCGGGCCCTCGAGTGTAGAGTCAATAGACCCCGAGTCCGCCTCGGATCTTCTCCTTCTTTTTCCCTCAACAAGTTCGATTGCGAGCGGGAGGAGCGCGCGGCCCTTGTTTACGAGGCTCGCGCTGCAATTACGCCGGCGATTATTAAAAATAACACTTTTCCGAGATTCAATCGCGCATTGATCGTCGACGCGCAATAAAGTTTCGAAACGCACCGTGGGGAACAATGAATTATTATCCCGGGCGATAAAAAAAAGCGCGCGATTGAGCAACGAGGCGGAATTTAGACGAGGCTCGCTCTGGACAATGGGCATCGTCGAAATTTTCCGAATATAGCTTATACGTGGTCGAGCCTGCCTCGCGGTGGGTATTAAAAGCGACCGTACGGCCGCAGGCAAAGATCGCGACCTTCGGCGTGAAACGAGAGCGCGCGCCGGTCGTTGCTTCGCCTGAGCACTTTTTGCGGGCTCGCGCGGCCTGTAATTATTTTCACTTAGTCATAAACAACGGAGGACATTGACGCGCGGCGAGGAGGACTTGCACCGGCGGACGCGATTTATTTCCAGCGCGCGCAGCTAGGCCATCGGCCGGCCAGAGTGCCGCTTGCACTTTTTTACGAATTCCTACGGGTTTTGCGGGGCGTTATTTATGGCCGTCGCTGCCGCGGCGCGTCTAGTGACCTTTGGATTTAGCGGGGATTACAAGAAATGGAAAATGTTCGCGCTGCCCGCCCGTCTGGTATATCGAGAGGCTCGGAAAGCACCGCCGCGCGTAATGGCCTCGGAGTTAGACGGAAGTTGCCGCTTTATTGTTTCTTTAATAGACTCGAGTAGCGAAATTATAGAAAAGCACTTGCGAAAAATAATAAAGGATTTACGAGGAATTTCCTGTTATTACGGCCGAATGAAATTTTTTTACCGTAAAATTTTATTCGCTCGCAAGTACACTTGAAATCGAGCTACAGCGACTTGTTCTGAGTACAGAGTTCCAAAAAATTTCTCTACTCTATACCAGCGAAGCACGTGTCCAAACAAATTCCCGTTTTTTTTTTAACCACCAGAAACCACGTACCGTCGAAAAAAAGCTGACAAGGTTCGCACCTTCGGGCCGACAAAAAGGCCCACGACATACGCTTCGGCGAATCGGCGATTCCAGCAGCGTGTAACATAAACCGCGCGGTACGTGATCGACGAAAGGCGGACGCGCCGCGAGCGTCCACTCGACGCTCCTCGAGTGCAGGGACCGCGCTAATTGAGCGTCGTTTACGAAATTGCCGTGGAGACTCCTTGATTCGGGCTTTTTCCCGCCACCGCGCGCACGCGCGACGCAGGGGGCGGTGCACAATGGGAGATTTTCAGCGCGTCGAATCCGCGACGGCGGATCGAAGTTCGCAAAGAGCGAACGTTAACGAAGCCTGCAATTAGCCGGCTTTATCGAGCGGAAAATTAGCTCGCGACTGCGCTCGCGTCGGACAAAAGTGAGAGACTTCGGGAGAAAAAAGCGAACGATAGAAATGACATTCGCTAAATGGACGATCGAATACACAGGACGCGGTTCCATCGCGATGCTTCGAAAGGTGATATCTGGTGACTTTTTTTTTAATTTGATTACTTCCTGTAAAAGTGTACTGCAAAAGAATCTCTCAATATTTTTAAATGTATTCAATGTGTTCTGTGCAATTATTTTTATTCTCTACCCCACATTACGAACTTGCTAACAATGTTAGTTTACGTTAGGCTCAAGCGTAGTTGAAGTGGCCTATTGTTAACCGAACATTAAAAAATTTAAGAGCTCCCGTTGCGTCACTAGCTTACCAATCCACGAAGAATGTCAGGGCAACGGCGTGACGTCACGATTGTATCAACGCTCCATATGTTCGTTAATTCCGATAGCATAAAAGATTCTTGTTAGCCTGCAGCTAATTTCAACGATAACCGAAAGGCACCGTTTTTCCTCACAAACAGACCGGCTAACACATGCTACGTACACGCGCGCACACATATGCACTTTATTTACCAAACTATACGGGCTCCGATATCGAACTCGGATGTGGATTAGCCACAAAGGATTTAAGATCCGGTCGTGCGAAAGATAAACGAATCCAGCTCTCCGTTTGCTTAGGCCCTCTCGAGCCGTCATTATGATCGTCACGGACGCCGGTAATGCTCTCTATGCATTAAAGGTCATAAATTATTCGAATCCCGCGCGCACACACGCGCTAGCGCGGAGGGGAGGGGGCATATGGATTTCAAAGGGAATGACTAACGACTGGCGAGGTTTCGTTTTACGGCGCGCGGGGCTTGTAAGTTTCCGAAGGATAACATTTTAAAAAGTCCGCTCGCAAACGTCACGTGTCAACAGGATGCGTGATCGATGCCATATGGCGCGCGTGCGCTTTTATCGGCCTCTGCGATCGCGGCTGCCTATCAAAATTAATTGAAATATCGCGATCGGCCGACCCCCTTTTTTGATTGAAATTCGCGAAAATTACGAGGTAATGCGCGAGTAACCAATTCACTCGAGTAGATCGAAAAAACTGACGAGCGAAGCGATATCCTCACCCGTTTATCAATTTGCCGCACATCCGGGGTATAATATTTTTATTTCGCTTATCTCGTGTTTGCCCTTACTTATCGCGGTTAAACGATCGAGCATTTTTCCGAGGTTCTGTTAGTTCCGCGAAACGTAGGATAAATCTCGCGATAAAAAGGCGCGAAAGAAGAATAGGGAGGATTTGAAAACGGCGTGCAAGCGAGCTTTAAGTAACTGAAAGCTTACTGCTCGCGCGCTCGCCAAGTGCATTCGATCTTTATCGTCGGCTTAAACAACTTTAAACGACACTTTCACTTGTCCTCCGCTGGCGCGCGTATTCCATTGTCGCCTTGTAATTTATGAACCATCCCCGGCCATTCAGCCGGCCGGTCGCGCTTCCATTATGCTCCGAATAATTTTCAAAACAACCTCTCGAACAAACGCGCGCCGAGGCGCAGCGCGACTCCGCTCGTTACCCGCGGAGTAATTGAAAAAGAAGAGAAAAAAGGTGCTGAAAGTTGCGTAAAAATGTCGCAAAATTAAAGACCCTGGCTCCACGGGGGGGAAAATGTGACGCGTGCCCCGAGGAGACAAAGCGACAGTCCGAGACAAGAAAGCGAAGGAAAGACGAGGACGCGCAAGGAGCCCCTTATGAAAATACCCGGGCAAGGGGGCGGAGGGGACGCGGGCGTTTTCAAATTAAAAGAAAGGAAGCGCGAGGCTCTCCCTCGCTTTTAGCCGCGAGGAAGAGAAGTCGCGAGTTACGTCAAAGACAGACTCCGCGCGTCATTACATCAAAGGTTAGGCGACGCGCAGCCGCTGAAGCACGATGTCGCCGGGAAGTCTGTCGCGATATTTTTGCATTTTTAGACGAATTAGCTTGAAATGTTTGTTATTTTTTTAACGTAAAATAAAGTTTGAAGTAGGTAACTGCGAAACTATTGTTTTCGTTTCGTTACACAGCTGCTTTTGTGAGTTTTGAGCTACGCATATGAGTTAAATTATTCACTGATGGATTTGAAATTCTTATGA
This sequence comes from Eurytoma adleriae, assembly GCA_900480045.1. Taxonomy (NCBI): domain Eukaryota; kingdom Metazoa; phylum Arthropoda; class Insecta; order Hymenoptera; family Eurytomidae; genus Eurytoma; species Eurytoma adleriae. The sequence continues at coordinate 163,865 of UXGC01000212.1, forward strand.
GCTTTCAAGTAATTGGCTGAAAATTTTTAGTGTTTACTTACGATTTTTGACGGTAGAATAATTGAGTGGCAATTGTCAACTTACCTGTAACAAAAAGAAAATCATAATTACTTTTAGATGTATGGAGAAAGAAATAGTTAATTATTTTGAAAGCTTGCGATTCTATTATGGTTTGACGCACTGCAGGATAATATTTTAAGAATAATCTGGGTTAAAGAGTCGGGCTTTCTACGAATTTCATGCATCTACTCAACACATTTTTCATCATCGTATTCTTCTATTACTCCCAACTCTTCCTTGACCTGTTTTCGCGGTTCATTCTTCTAAATATGCGGTCAGCCTTTTTTTTCAAAATTTTGCGATTTCTCTGCAGTGTCGAGCATTACGTTGAGTAATTTCTTAACATCCTATATTAGTAGTGAACATTTTCAGAGAAATTGTTAATTTTCTGTTATTTGAAATATATTTTTAAATTCTAATTTTCTTTGGACATCATAAACATCCGGTTGACTATAAATAAATGATAGCGCCACCTTTCAGCCATAGCAATAATTTGTTTGACTAAATTCGATTTCTCATTAAGTGTGAAATTTATAAAAAACGTTTTTCTATTACTTTTGGGAATAATTTTAATATCCTCCCTCTCCTGTTTCAACATTATAAGTCTATAAGTTATTACTTTTTTTGTTGTTCGTTAGCAAGCGTAATAATAAATACGTAAACACACTAAAGGAAAAATTGCTTACTCGACAACAAATCATGGAAATGATAAGAACGTGACCTGAAACTAATATACGATCAAGCCACTATCCACCAAGAAATAAAATCAAGCACAAGAGCGAATATGATATACTGTAATGGAGCATTAAAATCACTCGGCGAAAATGCCTTATCGTCCAGCACCGAAATTCCCTGCCTGCCTTTATTACCCCATCGCGTCGACAAAGAACAATGCGACCGCCGCGCGACGAGACGCGCATATAGCGGGAAAGGAGAGCGCCGACGAGCCTTACGTCGGCGTGTAATTCCGTCAACCGCAGAAGCTAATCGTCCGTCACGCGCGCTCACCGATCCGGGAAAATTCGAGGCGCGCGCGCTACCGTCGTTTTCGGCAAACTTTGATAAGGGACGCCGACGCAGACGCGCAACAAGGGGAGCCTAATGAAAAACACGCGGCGCGCTTGTCGTGCGCTAGATGAGGCGGTACGAGCCCCGTTACCGCCGGGCTGTTCGACGCACGCGGCGCCCCGCCGACGTGCTGCCGTCGCCAGCTTTTTGGTGAAATCATTTCCTTGTAGCATTAAAAGAAATAGAAAAATTTCAGAAAAATTCGAAGCGAAAAATAACGTTTCACGAGATCTTTTAGTGCAACGACTTTTATATTTATTAATACGAGACAATTGACTTGCTGACAGCTAAATAAAAGTTAATGGTTTGCACCGGTTATAAAAGCACCCTGCGCCTTATATTTATTTATTATAATAGAATATTCATTAAAGTTATTAAACAGAGTATTTTTTGAAATTCTTTAATGCCAATCATATTAAATTAAATTATTCATAATTGAGCAATAAAGCAATCACAATAAGTTATTTACATTTTCCACGCTCAAATGAATTAAGCTTAGAAAAGTCTCGTTCGAATATTATTCCGACGTTATTGGCGAATTTTTCTTCCCGCATTACTGGTCGAGCTCCGCAGCGCCAGTGAGTACTTGCAAATCAAGCTTATTAAACTGAATGCGAAGTGTATCGTGATTTCATTAAGCAGAAATCAGGCTGATTTAGCATGTCAACCGCTACGAGACAGTTTTTCTACTCGATGAACTTTTCACACACAACATATTTCCTCCGAATGAGTTTGCATAATTTGCTGCTCATCAACTCCGCTTAATAGTGATGGGCGTGCGCTAATTGCGTTTAATAGTCTTTCTGGGAAATTTAATCGTCCACCAAAAGTGAGTTCGATCAATGTCCTTCGTTAAGCTCCGTAACAAAGCCAATCTTTTTTTTGTTTCTATTTTAAAACGCGTCTGCTGTTGAATGGCAAAAACAACTCGACGGGCAAGTTTGTTAAGGACTAAAAACGATGACAATTTTTCTAAACAGAATCATTTGCAATTACTAGCAGCGTCCGGTAAAAAGCTCGAGCTGTGACCTTCGTGTGCGCTTCTCTAAAAAAGCAGATCCATTAGCGGACGGAACAATCGTCTCGGCAACACGGAGAGAAAAAAAGAAACTAATCGCGAAACATCCAAGAACATCCGTACGGTAAATTACGCAACGAACCAGCAAAAAGTGGGAGCTAGCATATCGCGCGACGACCGTTAAAATCAAGTACGACTCAGCTGCGCAAACATCGCTAATTGCAGCCAAGACCAGACGGACGCGAGAATCGAACACCTCGCGCGAATTTCTATTTTTACACCTCCGCGCGTTTTGCATCCGCGGAAACCGCCGCGTATAATAACGAGGCGTCCTCCGGGAAAAAAGGAGGCAGACGCATCGTTTGCGCGGCGCGAGGCGAGCGAGCTGCTTCTTGCCCCGTCCGCCGTATGCACACTCTATATCACCCGAAAAAAAAGTTTTCCTCCGGGACGCGGTGGAAGATATGGCCTACTCATTAAGAGTTTACTTACAATTTAATTAAGTGCAGCGTTAACGAAGAGCTCGGAAAATTCTTTCGCACGCCGGCCGCTCTTAGCCGGCGCATCCTGCTCGAGCGAGCCGACAGGTGCTTTTTCATTTGCTAATTAGACTCGATGCGTTAGCGAACGCGTGACATAACTTTCGAGGACAGCGCGCGAGGCCTAAATGCCCTGGATCTAAATCTAAAAATAGATACTCATCTCTCACGTTTTCTATTGCCTCCTCCTCCTCGCACCTATAAATTTTTCGAGCGCGGCTAATTAATTTTTTGTTTCTTTTTTTTTCGTAGCCTGTTCTTTCACTTACGGCTCTGCGCCTCGTAGCTACCGAATTAGCAGTCCTATAGTTATCGCGGCGGAGATGAGTTTCAGCCGGGCGCAGCGAGCTTGCAGCTGGGGACCGGGCAGATGCGCGCGCGCGACTGTTGGCTATCGCGCGCGCCACGTGCCCTCTTCCGCTTTCTTCTTCCTCCTTTTTTTCAAACTCCTTTAGAGCCGGCCCTCGAGGGACGGGTTCCGCGAAGGGAAGCCACTTTTGCGTCGATTTACCGGGCTGCACGCATAATAATTGATCAGGAAAGACCTTTTTTCTGAAAGTCTTCTCCTTTTTTCCCGACGAAATTTACGACTTTTCGTCAATTCTCGAGAGCCGAGCTTTTACGAGCCGTGGAATCGTAAAGTCGCTGGCTTTTTATCGCCCGTGCCGACAGTTTCATTAAAATTTTTTAAGTTTCGCTCAAAGACGCATGCGGGTATTTATTATTTCAGACTACATATTTTTCAAGCCCAAATTATTGCGCCGATCTCAACGCGATATCCTTTGACTGATTACGAGCGCGCGCAAGATTCACGGCATTCCTGGAGAAAATTTAACCACCGCACTCCTCGAACTGGAACAACAATCGGTCTATTTGCGCCCATCAAGCGACCCGCCTAATTTTCAGCGCATAAAACTGGCATTACGTCAGCGCTCGAGTGGTAAAAAGCGCACGTCCGGGGGTTCCCCGCGGGAGCAATCGAAAACCGCCAATGAAGCCCACTTCATCCGAGTCGGCTCTCGCAGCGCGAGACAAAAGGAGAAAAGGAGAGGTAGAGAGAGAGAAAGAAAAAAGAAGGAAGGTATAGTCGCAGAACGAAATCACGAGGCCCACTCGAGAGCCGGAGTGCGCACCCGCCGGCACTCGGCCTACTTGCGCCAACGTACAGTGCATGTGCACGAGCCCTCGGCCGCGTTGCCACGTCTATTCCGAAGTCTCGCGCGCGCACCACCTCCTCCTTCGCGTCTCCGCGCCGAGCTAACCCGCGGCGGCGTCGGTTCGGATGACGCGCGGGGTGGTGTTGTTACGCGCACCTGGAGACGCGGCGCCCCGTTAATTAAGGGCTCTCTTTTCCCGGCGCGGAAAGGGGTGCGCGCGACCGGGGAACAAGATTTATATTGGAGCCCCGTTGGGCGCGCGTCAAAGCGTCCGGTGTAAGAAAAATTGCGAGTCGCTGCGATTCATTTTTTTTTTCGTTTCTCTTCGCTCGACGCGGAGGGGAAGTCGCGCCTTTTCGTGCCGCGCGCTGCCGATTCGTTTCGTAAACTCGCCGTGTTATCAGCGAAACTCGACCCTCTGTCGCGGTGAGTTTTTACGCTTTTTCACGTCCGAGGCCCTCGGCTGAGTTTAATTTTCTCTCTGAAATCCGACGCCGGTGGTGATAGCACCACAGAGCGCTAATGTTTTCAACGTTTTAGTTGCGAATCGAGAGTATTGGAATTTTTAAATATTTTGCACGGAAGTTTTTATATAGGTAGCTTGCTTTTCATTACTGCTATAGAAATTTATTATACGCTTGCTCTTATTCAAATTCTATACGGATTTGAAACGCCCTTCTCTGAAAATATGAATGCGTGATGTAAGTGAAATAAATCCACATGCATTTATTTAATGTTAAAAGTAATTCGCTTATCGTAATATAAATGAACGACTTATAACGTAGAATAAGTGGTTATTCAGTTATTCATATGCGTGAAATCCGTGAAATCACTTATTCATATTTAGAGAGCTCATAGTCTTCAAAATGACGTTATCAGTGAAGCAAAAGTCAAGACTACTCCATCCTCGGAAATGTCCGTCGGAACAGGCTAATCCAGTTAAATTTCGTGGTCCCGATAAAATCTAAAGAGGCCGTTTCTCCAGAAAGGAGCTAACGCGGCGTCTTCGCAAGCCCCGCCTGAATTTGTGGAATTCAACGAACGCGCAGCGAAGGGAAAAGAGAATGAACGAGCGGGCTAAACAATATCAATCGCGCGACGGCGCGCGGAGCGGCTCGGGACAAAAATTAATCTCGGGCGTAACGCGAGCCGCCGCGCGCTCGGCAAGTCGAGGAGCGTGACGCCCATAAAGATCGCGGCCGCCGCGTTGCATAACGCCGTAAGGGCGAAACGGTTTCTCTTATCTGCATCGGGGAGCGAGTCGCTCGCACTCGACGCACCTTCAAGGTCGCCGTCGCCGCGCGCTGCGGCCACCTTTTATCCCCCCACCCCCCGGTCTGGCGGAGCGTGATTTTAATGAGGTATAATTTGAGAAACCCGGCGGTGGCGAGTTTTGCGCGCGCGCGCGCCCGAGGAAACGGTGAATTACGACCGCGTCCGGTCGCGGCCTCTCCCGCCTTTTTCCCGGCCGGTGGCTTCTCTCTTTTTAATGAGCGAGTCGCGACGGAAATATACACGGCGATTCCGGAGACGCGTTTGTTTTCCGCGCGGCCCGGAGACAGCGGCTGGAATTTTCTTTTGATTTACCGCTGTTTGGTCTTTCTTAATCGATACAAACGCCCCGGCGACGCTTATAGTTTCGGTGATGAAGATGTTTGGAGATGGTGCGTTTACAAACGTGTCGTGTTGGACGGGATGACTGGCGTGAATTTCTTCATTTTCGGAAGATGGGGAACTATGACGCGTAGTTGATTAATTAGCGATGGACGCGATTAATCTTTTCTGAAATATAGACGCTCGATTAAATAGTGTCTAAAGAACAGCCTGCGGGCATAAAAATATCTATCGCTAAACTGTACAATTTAATTAACGGCCTGAAAAGTCGCAACACCCTGATTATTCCACGGCCGGGTTTTTAATCGAAACAGAAATATCCTCTAATAACAAACCTCGAGCGTGAAATTGCCCCTACTTAAAGTCAAATCAGTCGGTTAAAAAAAATTTTCGCACTCGAGAGGGACCCAACGCGTCGACAAAAAAACAAATGACCGCGTCGCAGAAAAAAGGCGGTATCCGGCCGAGTCAATACTCCACTCGTCGGCGGGCGCGCCATACGACGACAGACGACGTACCGAGCTCGTCGCGGCTCTCCTTAATTCGTGGAGTGCCCTCGACGGCGGCTCTCCTTTTTTTTCGCGCATTGTCGCGCGCCCGCGCGGGAGGGAACCGGCTGCGGCGAGGCCGGCCGATCGAATAGAGCCGCCGGGGCTCCCGGGGGAACGGGCTGCGGCGGTGGGTCGTCTGCTTTTCAAGGTCGACGACGCAAGCGCGCCGCCGCCCCAGCGCGAATCCCACCCGCCACCCCCGGGCCGGCTGGGCAGGTATATAGCTATGGGACGCGTGGCTTTGAAGGGTCGCGCAGCCAGCGATGGCTAGAACCGAATTCAAATTGCGCAGTGAGAGGCATAATCTGATTTCGTGTAAAAAGTGAAAAACCAACCGATTGGCTCATTTTTTTAATCGAGCGATTTTTCACGATTTTCCGTACTTTTCACTCTTGCTCACTATCAAAGTGCATTTTTGAATAAAAATATGTTAAAGATTTTTAAATTGGTACGATATCAAACGCAAAAAAGAAACATTAAAACATTTTATGTATTTTAATTCTTGTTTGTTTGACTTGTTTGTCGAACTTGGAGTAATACATTAATTATGTTTCAGACTTGGTCATTTCATAAATATTAATTGTTTAGCGCGGAAAAATGTTATTAAAATTAATAATACAAAAAGATGTTTTGATGCTTTGTGAATAAATCTCATTGTTCAATGACCTCACGTTAAATCAAGCCGCAGCGGTGACAGTCGTATATATTAACAACAGAAACTGCTGCTTCAAATTAGATTGCTGTAGCATAACAACGTGCGCTGCATGAATAAAGACGTAGCTTCCTTATTTGCTATATCAGCGTGATACATCTACGGTTTAAGACTCGGAGAGCAGCCCGTTTAATTCTTAATGAAAACTTGTTACAATACTTTATTTAATTTTAATTAAAAACTCTTCGCTTAATTTGTCATTGCTCTTCCTGTATAAACATACAAATTTAAAGGGGACTCTTTCGCCAAATGATAAATACCCCGGCAGTAAAATAATTAAAAAGGGAGCAAAAGGAAACCGAAGAAATGGTTAAAAATGAAGAGCCTCGTTCTTTATGCACGAATTATCCCCGCTCGCGGAAGATAAATAAGGTACATCAATGTGAGCAATACCCGTCGAGGTTGCTCGAAGATAGTACTTAAACTACCTGAAAGTGATCCATCAGGAGTGCAGTCTGGCAACGCGAGCGAACGAGAGAAAAAAGAAATAAACAAAACGGAGGAGGGAGGAGCGAGCGCAAGGAAAGGCGAAGCCCGGCACATCGCGGCAGCGTCTCGTTTCAAGATCGCACTAATGGAGAGCTCGGTGTGCATAAGTCGTCGAGGGGCCTCGCGCTTTCTTGAGCGTGAAAAGTGGCGCGTAGTAGCCCGCATGCATGCGCTCGCCTCTGCTGCAGTGCTCCGGGCGATCTCGCCGTCGGAGGGGGCAGAGGGGGAGCGCGCATCGAAGGATAGGCCGCGCGCGCGCTTTCCTTTTTCGTCTTTCTCACGCGCGCGAGTCCGGCAATTTTCCCGTCCTTGTTTCCATTGCGGATCTCGCGAAGGGTTCCCTCGAGTTTTTTTTTTTTCATTTTTTCTCTTTAAAGGGTAAAATAAAATTGTAATCGGCGATGAGTTTCCGACGGATGGGAACCCGCGAATCGTGAATCATGCTGGTAATTGGATCGTCGATTAGGAGTGACGTGTGTCGTATTGCCGCGTTATTCTTCGCTTTTTTCGCCAGCAAGCCGTCGATGTAAAAGTGACTGTTATTGATGAGAAGCGGGCTTTTTTCCACAAGGCAGGAGGCACCGTCCACTGTTTCTGACGCGTATACGATCGGACCATTGTTCGGGAAATGTATCGATGCCTGTATATGCACCCCTCTCTCCAATCCTCGAAATTGATACCATGCGGGAGCGCGAGTGTGGCTTTGAACTTTTCATTGGACGAACAATTTTTGCAGCATCGTTACACTGTATTTTTAAAAATAAAATTATATAGTCTGCAATTGTTATTTATTGAATATTTTTATTGCGATTTTATTTGTTATGTATTGAATATTTTCTTATACGCATGCGATGTCACTCCGCTTTGAAAAAGTATTTAAATAAAAATAAAGGAAAAAGAAAAAGAACAAAAAGTTTTTTTACCCTGTAATACCCTCAATATGAAATATCTTTCAGACTAGTACCAAAATCCTAAAAATTCAAAAATTGGAAGCGCGGAACGAATTCGAAATAGTAAAAAAAATCCCCGCTGCAACGCACATGCATCGGATACAAAACAGGCTCCCCCCTCTTTTTCCCTCTCTTTCATCACAAAGACGCGGAAGCGTTTGCCCGCGCGCTTATACCGCTTAAACGCTATACGAAGGTCGGGAATTTTTTCCGATTCACCACGCATGCCGACGCTTTTCGACCGGTGCTCGCCGTTTTTTTGTTCCATCTATTGTTTTTCGATTTGTTACGGAAAAATTCACCGCCAAATTCTGTCGCAGCGAGACTTTTGTCCGATACAGTAAAGGGAAAAATAAAGTGCGCCACTAACAGATAGGTTACTGCAAAATTATTAGCAAAAGCAATGAATTTAATAAATAAATGCACATATAAAAGGCATTCATTTATTTTAATTCGACTTACTCGTCGTATATTTTCCATATTAATATCGTTTACGGAAATTGAATGACTTTTAATTCGGAGAGGAGTGTAATATTTACGCTTAATTAATTACAAAATGAATAATCAATCCCCCGGGCAGACTGAATTATGTTCCTCGAAAACATAAATTTCGCCGCGCCGTCGACCGACGCAATTCCCTCCCAAAAATAACCTCGAAACACGAAAAACATACAGTTACAAAATTTGATTGCACACAAAAGACACAAACACCGGAATAAAAAGGCCGTCGACTATCATTTTTATAGCGCGATAAAACCATCGCGCCTGAGAAACAAACACGAAATAAAAAAAAAGGCCGCAGACCCTACGGTCGTGTAGGTCCGCCTACACCCGGGCGCGCGCGCGCGAATCGACCTCCTTCCGGAGCTGCCGTCGCGTCCCCGCTCTCCACGCGTTGTATATATACGCCTGTGCACGGGCGCTGATGTCTGAGGGGGGCAGGGATTTCTATTTTCCTAATAAGCTTTCTCGCGAGGGTTCGTCATCTCCTTTCTTCCTGTGTCTCGGCGCGTGCGCCCCTTCCCCTTGTCCGTGTTACAGCCCACCGGAAAAGCAGACAAGGACGCCGATGCGGAGAGTCGCTGGCTTTTAACGCCACGGAGATATCGAGATTATGCGCCCGGCATAAGCTTCGAATTTACGGTTTTAAGCCGGCACAGTGGGCCGCGGAAGCCGACGCATTCGCATCGATTATTTCGGAAGTGCGCCGCCGACGTTTTTATTTATTTACGATTCCCCCCTCTCTTTTTAAACTCGAGCTTTCGTGTTTCATGTTGCTTTTTTATCTTGTTCGAGAGCGGGGAAATGCACTTTTCGGGTTGCACGGAATATTCAGATTTACGGGATGGCTTCATTATCCCGGCGACGTTTATGCTTTTACGCTCGTAAAGAGAGCCGTGTTTTTTAGGCTGACTGGGTATACTCGGATGAATTTTATCGAGGTGGGTTGACGATATATTGTGCGCTGGTTTCTTTTTTTTACTCGGAATTACATATACCGGTGGAATTATCCTGATTACACTAATGAAATGAGCGAGCGCAGCCAAGTCGGTAGTGAGCCGCTGTGTCAATAAAAATCTCCTCCGGCTTAACCGAGCGCAGTACTCGATGAACGACTAGATTAATCTTTAGCGTCACGGGAAAGTATATTAATATCTAAAATCGTAAACTTACGTAAAGCACCGAAGGTACGTTCTCTCGAAATATCGATCACCGACACTCGAACAAGTAAACAAGTATGGCAAGAAAAGAAATTCAAATCGAATCAAAATCCACTCTAGACGAAACGCAGAATTTGACGCGCGGGTAACCGAGCGGACCGATGGAACGCGAGCGCGTTGCGTAATCCGCTCGCCAAGCAAACGGTACACCCAGTCCACGTGGAAAAAGGAGGAGGATCGTCTCTCGCTCGCGCCTCGCCAGGAATTTTCCAAGAGAGCGAGCGCGGATGCAGGTCGATCCGCAAAATCTCTTGCGCAACCGGCTCGCCGGACGAGTGCATCGACTCCGCACTGGGCGTCAGGCCAAAAAATCCGCCGGCGTGTCCGGGCCTCGACGCGTCGAACGCCGATTGTTTCGCCGGCGCTGCACTGCAGCGAAATAATCCGCGGAGTCGTGGGAGAGGGGAGAAGAGAGCGAGGGAGAGAGAGAGGCGGGAGATGCGAGGGTCAATGGACCGTGGGCTCGTAAATGCACGCCGAGCTCAGCGGACCTTCGCGAGGAAAGAAACTGCATCCGCGTCTCTTCTTTTTTTCAGCGATTCGAGGGGATGCGTCGTCGGATGAGAGAACGGAAGGACGCGCGAGGAAAAAAACGACCTTGCCGGAGGTATACGGAGGTCTGCGTAATTTGGACATGCGAGCCTTTCGTTTAATTTATTCTTTTGACGGTACTCGATTAATCATGATGTATACATAATTACTGGTTGTCTTATTACTATTAACTTTGAAAATAATCGTATGGCTTAAAGACACACGTGTTAGTGATGAATAGAAACTAATAAGAGACTCTTCGAGAATGTAAAAAAATTTTAAACATCGATTTATTCAGCTGTATAACTTCTTCAATCTCTAATAGATTACTATTTTTAAACATTATCTTGAAAAAAAACTTGGAGAAAATTCTCATTTTCACTTAAGAAAAAGAAAATTACTAGCTAGTACAAATGAAAAGAGCCACTTTTCCAGTATCTTACACTTTCCTCGTTCGTGTGGATATATGACGAGCATACAAAGATAAACGGACACGGAGGCCGCGGAATTTCCGCTCGAAGCGACCCTTCTAACAATCTTTTAAAAGTTAGCTTTTTTCGCTAGCGCTACGATTTGCTCTTTTTCCGGCTTCCGCTTTCACGACGATATCTGTTTGTTCCGTGTGTACAAAACGCGAATATCGCGTGTCCCGTATTTACTTTTGCTGATGAACCACTTTGAAGGAACATAAAACGCGTTTTGTTTTCAGATTTAGCAAAATTTTTTTATCCTAATATTCGTACTAACCACGAAAAAAATTATTTTTTACTTTCTTTCTTCAAAATGTTTAATAAAAGAAACTTGATCTCTGTAATTGCAGCAATTTTCACATCAGTTTAGAAACGCCCATCCTTTTTTCTTTTTTAAAAAGCAATTATTTCGTTCTATTTTAAATTTCAGGTATTTCGCAATTGTACCGTTTCTTTCAAGAAAAGAAATCCCATCGTCATTAAATCCTCGGCACACACTTGCGTGCCTGTAGTACCCCCAAAGGCCACTTCAGCATGCACTGCGGTAGCAGGGGCTCGCGAGTGCTGCCCGAAAAGCCTCGAATCCTCATTGTTTCCCGCGCTCGCACGAGAGATCGCCGAAAATAAAAAATTGCTGGCGAAGAAGGTAAAGCGGCGCCGAGAGAGAACCGTGAGGACCATCGGTTGCAGGCTTCTCCCGCGCTGCACTTCCAAGCCATCCCGAGTCATTTCTCACGTCGTCGACTCCTTAAATCCACCACAACTCGCCCCTCATTTTTCGGCGAAGTCGCATGTATCCGCGGACCGATCGATAGAGCGCCTCCGCCGAGTCGGCCTTTAATCGCCGACAAATTCGCTCCCACCGTTGCAAAAACTGTCGCCCATAGCCGGCAGAAAAAGCGAGGGGAAGAGAGAGCGGAGGATCCGAGATTTTCGAGGAACGTGTAAAAGGATCGGCGGGTCCAGCGTGCCCCCGCGGAGAGAGGAGGTCGGAGTATCTCGAATTTCTCAAGAGCGGTCTTCGATCCCTTCGAAATCCGAGGGTCTATCGCGAGGAGCGAGACGGCGAGAGAGCGAGGCTCGCTCCGTCTCCCTCCCTCCCGCTCGAGCGGTACTTTCCACTACGGTTTATGTTTTATTACGGCGGGGGAGAGAAGGTATCGCCCTCGCCGGGCGTACGGGAGAAAAGGCCCGGAGAAAAGGAGAAGTTGCGGAGAGCGAGGGAGAGACGGCAGCGGAGCTCGGACGACGCCCGGGAGAAAGAGAGAAACAAGTCCCAGGGACGAATGCCAGGATATATACGCGGCTAAGATTTTACGAGCCCGCCCTCGTAACGCGCCGCTTTAAGCTGCTCTGCCCCCACCCCCCTCCGCGACTCAACCCCTCTTTTCTTTCTCTCCCCGATTCGCCAACCGAGTGCCGGTCGTTCGACAATTTTTAATTTATTGCGACGAGCGGCCGAGTGTGTTTTTTATGCGCGGCGATGAATTTTCGAGTTATTTCAGCGGTAGCGAGCGTTCCCCGACGCCGCGTCGAGTTTATGAGTGCATTGTGCTCGGATGTACTTGTGTACGTGTCGAAATTTACATTGCATAATTTATGGATAATATTGTACGAAGCGAATTCACCATTTTGCATTCTTACTGCATTAATTAACTTGTAAGCAAAATTCGCGTTTTACGATTCTTACATAAATATTCAATACGCTGGATGTAAGATTCGCTGGAAAATATTCCGCAGGGCGCAATTTTGTTTAATTAAATTGCATAAATAAACGATTTATTGACAAAGGCCGATTTTTTCTTGTACTTCCTGTTGATTATACCGAAATTTTGACAGCATTTATAACAACGCGTGATAATTGAAGCTTGAAAAGGCGCATGCACGTGAAATACGGTTAGTGCCGAACACGATACATTAAACGCGTTTAAAAGGCTGTAAAATATGAAAAAATGCAATGCTTTCTTTAAAGAGAAAGCCGTTGTAAAAATTATTTTCGACTTTTTTTTTTAACGCGCGAACTTTCTTTAACGGCGCAAACGCCCGAGCATGAATGAGCCGTAAAACTTTTTTGCTGATCTAAAACAATCTCGTGAACTTTATCGTCGAAAATTGCCTCGGTATCGACCTTATCAATGTTTACATCCTACTTTGCCGGGTGATTAAGCTTCAAAATTGTGTCACATTTTTAATTTATTCAAAAACAAAAGTGATATGCGTAAAGTTAGATGAAATCGGTAAGCGTCTGCTACAACTTATCGAACCGATCTTACAAGTTTATTAAAAGTAAATTACGCCTGCGGCAATACTCTACTAAACACTTGTAAATGCAAAAGAGAAATAAATCAAGGTAATTTTCCTATCCTCCGTTGTCGTTAAATTGAGCGTTGAAAAATCTCGCTGCAGCCGAGCAAAAGCCGTAGACCGTCACCCGAAGCCTCGCAGCTCGGCGTTCATCAGTGGCTCGTCGCTGCATCCCTCACGCATCGCCACGCCGTCGCCCCTCCTCCTTATTACTCTTCCATCTCCCTCGGCAGCTCTCGGCGAGCGGCGGCAGTATTTTTTTTCCGGTCCGGCGATCGTAAGTCTTCGAAAGGGCTAACGAGAAACGATCGATTCCGCCGCGTCTCCCCCGCGTCTTAGCGCTAAGAATCCGATTACGCGCCGCCGTCGCGTCTTCTCTCCCTCTTCCGGGCTGTATAACAACCCCCCGGCAGCTTTAATTCCTAGTGCGCCGCGCGCCGGACAGCGAGATTTCCTCCGCCGACTCCCCCGCTTATATTCCCTTTACGGGCAGAAGCTCCGAGCGCGAGGAGCGTAGGAAGAGGGCAAAGCGAAATCTCGTATATCTAGCGGATACAAGGCCCGTCCTTGTTCCCGGCACGGCCGACCGGACGGCCCGCCGAGGGTTTTTCCCTTTTGTGCCGGGCAGCCGATGCGTATCGCGTGCTCCTCTCTCTCTTTCCCTCCTTCTTTCTCTCGCGCGCGTGTGCGTGCATTCCTTCGCGAAGTCGAAGCGCCCGCGAAAGTTTTTACGGCCGACGTCGCGCATCTCATAACCAGAACTCGATCGGGAGCGAAGTCGGGAGGGCCCTCGGGCGAAGTCAAGCGATTTTACGCTGCATTGACTCGCTCCGAGTTGAAGGACGAAGTTTAATTGTCGGGGAGCGCGGGGCTTCCTCCAAGGGGTACGTGGAAGAAGTTGATCGGGTTTTTTATCCACTGTCATTACGTGAAAATCCTGTTCGGAATAATCGGTTGGAGTGCTATTTCTCGATTCAATAATCCGGGTATTTTGCAAAAACTTGCGAGAAGAGAAAAGAAAAAGAGGCAACGGAGAAGAATAAAATCAATATGGTTAACTCGTTTTTTTAATAACAAAGGCTATAAATCGATGGAACTGTAGGAGAGCTTAGAGAATTTCTAGCACGGTCGATTAGTTTGATAATACGCTCCATTGTAATCTGTAATTTATTCCTTTTAAAACGGCTTTATTATTCTTGTGATAAGAGATAAATCAAAATTATACATATCATTTATATAACATCTAATGTAAGGCTGTCCGCGTCGCTCTGAGCAGCGTAGGCTTATTAATGATTATCTTGTTAATAGTACTTTTTATCGGACAAAATACATCCTTCGTAGCCCCTTATTAATTTCGCCGCGCGCAGTTTAAAAGTTCAAATTAGAAAGTGCACGCGGTGTCCTAATATAGCCGATTACCCGTGGAAATTGTAAATATGTCATTTGCTTAATAGGCACGATCGGAAAGGCTCATTACTTATTAGATAACTTTCTCGGCTTCCCTCGCCAGTGATATAATTATTCCGACTCGGTCTATTTTTAAACAAACATTCAACCCCCTCCCAGCCTCGCGCTCTTTCGCCCCGATAAGGCCGCCGGTTATTGAATCGCGCCGACTTAGACACACTGGCCGTCGGCGCAATTAGCGATCTCGCGCGCCCGCGCGCGTCATTATCTCCGCGTTGCGCAACCCATCGGAGCGATCGAAATCCCGTTCGGCCGATCTCGAGGCGCGCGACCGAAAGGTCCGAGCGCGATGACTGACGGCCGCTCCACCTAATTATCGGCCGGAGCGCGCGTCCGGTTAGAAGTCCCGGACGCTTCTCCGAAAGGCCCGGCGCGCGATAGGGGCCTCTCGGCAGCGCCTGTACACGCTCTCTAGGCAGCCTTGAAAATCCGCCGCTCGCGAGCGCGCGCCGGAGAACTGGCTCCTTGGCCGAGACTATAGCTAAAAAGGCCGGGCGAATATCCTGCGCTCCGTCTCTCTCGCGCGCGCGCGCACACACGGGCGAGCTCCGAGAGCCAAGGACTTACGTAAGTGCAAAGGACGCTCGCGGCCCGCGCACGCCTTTTCCATCTCGCGCGAATCCAGTGCGCTTTCTCGGGCTGGCTCTCGCCCCCACCGCCGGACTCGCGACGGAACAATGGGCACCACTCGCCGGCTAACGCGCGGGGGCAGTGTCCTACGGGAAGTGCAGCTGAAGTCCGCGGATCGGACAGCTGCTCCGGCTGGGAGCATGTGTGAGGCCCGGGCGCACCTTGATACACCGAAAATGGATTATTTTTTTTTTCGGGGAGGAAGTCGACACTGTGGGCTTAGGTGTAAGGCCGTTTTTTTCGTTCGGTGAGGGGTGAAACTAACTAACTGCTCGTATACGGATTGATCGTGGTGGAGTTGTACGATAATTGTGAGATTAGATTTATGCAGGTTCGATTTCATTGTTTCTAGAGCGCTGATTTTATTGTTTATACGATCTACACATTGAGCGCTCGATCGTTTATTTATCTTATCGCGTAAGAGTCGAGCAATTATGAAAACTTCATATTACATCGGTTAAAAATTGAAGCCTATCGCATTGATTTGCTTGTTGTAACTGTCGGGTAATAGACAGTTTATTCTATAACTTTATCCAAGAGCCGAGATCTTACGCAACGCTTACCTTGAAAGTTTTGAACTAATTTTCCCCCTTTTTTCTTTCCCTTTCTCGTATTTAAGGAACAGAAATGAAACGAAGTTTTCTTGGTTGAAATTAAAATTCTACGGTCAGGAAGTGAAGATACCCAACTTTTGCTCCTTTTCAAGAGGAAAAAAAAACTTCGTTAGCGAGTTTAGGAGTTGAAAAGAAATTTTACCTCTGGAGTTTAAGTCTTTTACGAGATATCCTTATTTACTTAGCTTAAAAAATTTTTTTATGACTGATACTCTTTGTCGAGAGAACAAAGATTTTTCATGAACATTTAATTGGATGTACTTTAACTTTTCCTAAGAAGAATCTTTGACGTGTAAATTACATGTGTAAAAATGTACGTGTATTTTATTACAATGGGACGATGATCGTTGTGAAATTTAAATTCGCAAATAAAATTTTTCGTGACTCATTATTTGTTACTATTAAGAATCTTTTATCAGTGTGAATAATGACTTTATTAGACACGTGTTAATGATATACAGTTTTCAACCAGAGCATAAACAACATTTTCTGGAGGCCAACTGATTACAAATTTAATAATGACAAATTGCTTCTTACATTTGACGCGTCATTTACATTTCACAAAAACAGTAAATTAAAACTTCCGTACTTTTTTCGATATTATAAAAAAAACATTCCTCGTGATACATACGAGATTTTTCGTTCGATTCGGTGAGAAACAATGAGCTATGGTTTAAAAATTTATCAAACAACTCTCTAAAATCAATATGAAGCATCACCCCCCAAGTCCCTTAGGGTAGACTAGGGCAAAGGAAAAGAAATAACTACCCAAAGGACCCCAAAAATCCCCCTCCTAAAAGCAATGACCTCATCTTCGCTACGGTCTCGACCCGCTTGCATCTTCCCTTCATCTCTACTTACGACTCCAAAACGTCACTCGACTCCCGTCCAATTTAACGTAAAAATCATCCAAATCATCCTTAAACTTGCCAAAAAAGGAAGAAAAAATCACGACAAAGCGAAAAGCATTGAGGTGAGGACGTTGTAGTTGTCTCTCCCCGCGTCCGGCAGCAACTTTCTCTCGCCACGGGAATAAATAACCGAGAGCTCCGAAGCAAAGTCGAGCACGACTTACCGCTTATGCGTCTCATGACTCCTGCTGCTGGCTGCGGGCGAACCTCGCCGGGCAAATGGTGGGCTGCGCAAGGGGCTGGACCGCGCGGCTGGCGCGCTCGTCGCACAGAAGGTTAAACCAAACAATAAAAAACAAAGTGCACAGCGCCGCGGATAAGACTCTCTCAGTGGGGGCCGTTCGCCTCGGAGGCGTCGGTCATCACCGGCGGCCGACGGTGTCGCGCACGGTGGCTGCGAGACACGCGGCCGAGCGGGCCCCGCGCGCCACCATCCCCTCGCGCGCACGACTCTCGCGGCTCTCGGCGCGTCAGCCTCGCGGCATCGCCGCGTAAACAAAGGCCGCGGCTCGCCGCGGCTCCACACTCGCGGGGGGCACTCTTCCTCCGGCGGCCGACGCCGCCCTTCTCGCCGCACTAGGAAATCACTCACACGCGCTCCTCGCCTCCTCTGCCAGTTCGCGGCGGCCGCACCGAGCGCGCGAGCGTATGTATCGGACGCGGTGGGCACGCAAGGCGGCGAGACTCGGGAACAACACGTCCTGCCGACGCAGACGCCGAGCGCGATCTCTGCGGCCGGCCGCGCTCGAGCTCGCCGCGCTGCGGCTCGCTCCGCGACGCCAGCGCCGCCGCGAGTTGAGGGCGCTCGTGTGCGCGACGCTCCTCGCGGCGGCTCCTCTCCCGGTCTCCCCGGGGAGCGCGCCGCTCTTTCGAAGGCGATTTGTTTGCCGATGGAGATTGGCCTCTCTCCTGCAGCCGGGAGTTTTCAAGTTCGGACTTTACGAAATACGCGGGGATGAATGTTGAAGATATCGTCCAGAGGCCCTCAATGTTTTATCTCTTTTGGGATGCTATGCTGTTTGATAGATCATCTTTTCTTTTTGCAATCAAAATTTACATTTTTCTAGCAGATAAAAGTATTGTGAAACTTTCGGAAAGATCGAATGTGAAAATTTAAATATTTCGGTACTAATAAATGTAATTTTGTGGTTAAATAGTAAATTCTGATGAAAATTACAAGGAGTAATATACATTTGCGCGTTAAAAAAGAATTGAAGATTTAGTCAGCATAAAATTACAATCTCTGCATAAAATTCAGCGAATTTAATTTTAGCGGAGCAATGCAGCATGTCATTGTGAAATGTAATATGAGAATCAATTCCAGACATCTCGTGCGCAAGGACAAAGAATAGAGCCCCATATAAAAACTTTTTACGATGAGAAAAATGTCGATAGTCCGCCGTGCGCCTTAGACTACTTTTTCATCTTCTTTTTACGGAAACTTAGAACATATTTTAAATCGAAATTACTTCCTACGTCTTAAAATTCTCATTTAAATGAATAATATTTAATATAGAGAAAAATAGTTTCAGAGAATTTAAATCATCGTCTGCAAAGTAATTCACCAAACATGAATATTGACAAGTTAGAAATCTAAAAAACTTTATAATCTAATATTATAACTGCATTGTACTGTATTACAGACGTTTGACTTAGTAATTGTATTGTATTCTTTATTTTCTTATAATAAAATAATAAAATTGCTTAAAAAACAGAATAAAAAAGAGTTGTTTTCTAATATATAATCCAGACTAGTTTAGCATCCTCAAGTACTATTCCAGCTGCGCATCTAATGCTTACCCAAGAGAAAAATTATCCAGCAATTACCGCATTACGTCGCGCGCTGTTATTAATGTCTGGAGGCATCCGCGCCTCCCAAAACAAACGCATAATTAGCCCGCGCCCCTTATCCGTAGGAACAACACTCATTAGCGACACGGCGGAGTAAATCGGCGCGTCGCTATCGCGATCGCGGAGAAAGGCACCGGCGTTCCAGCCGAATATTCGTTAGCAGGTAGGCGCGACGCTAACGACGAAATTAGCGAGGCGCCCCGAGGTTTCCGCTTCATCGGCGGTTAATTGAAACGCCCGCGACGCGCGCGCCCAAGGAGTTTTGTTATACGCATATACAGTCGCTCGGGATGCCGGGGGACGCTTTCGAATTTCGGCAGGGCGGAAGCCCCGGTGGCTGCGGGGGATGCGGTGGGATACGAGATGAATTACAAGTCGGGGGGCCTACACCGTTCGAGCCGCTTGAAAAGGCGAGATGACTATCGTGGTGTCCGGTGACGCACGCGGCCGCGCGCGGTTTTTTTACCAGTTTGGGGAAATGGGTTTATTTGTGAAAGTCGCTTTGTATTTTTCTAGGACTTTGTATTAGTAGTCGAGAATGAAGAAGAATCCTAAGAGGGACACAAGGACGAATGATAAACATTACAAAATATGTAAGAAAAATATTTAGAATGTTGAGAACATGCTTTTTCTCGAATAGAAAAAACATTGCTTTTCTGCATAATTTTTATTTAAATTTTTTTTTATTGAGCGTTTTTTTTTTCGAAAATTATAATTTTCTTCTGTAAAGAAAACATCCAAATCATATTTATGTTTAAATAATAAAAAAAATGATGTAATCTTCACTTAATTAACTCTTGATACGAATCGTTTGAAACGTTAAATCTTTCCGACTTCAACTTTCATCTCTCGGCATAGAAAAATGATCCGCGCGTTATTGGCATAAATAATTCGCGGGATAATCAAGCTCGGCAGAGAAAACCCGGGGAGAAACGGTATGGAAAAGAAAGGAGCGCGTAAATAGCGATAAAATTCCCGGGCGCGCTATCAATATAATGAATTGATGCTACGCTCGTGGCAATGATGCAAGCATCCCGGCGCGTTTTCCTCGCCACTCCACTTTGCGCTATCGGCCCGAGAGTGCTACGACTGATAGTGTATACCGGTGTACCGGCGCGCGATGCCGTAGCCGCGCCGCAGGCCTTAAACTACTTTCGGCTCGGGCGGCGTGGCCGATATTTATTGCATCCCGCCCGCTAAAATTACCCGCATTTGTCGCTGATAGTCCAAGTTCGCCGGTTTCCAGATGGCCGATTCCGATTCGCCGAGTCCCCGCGAAAACCGTATACGGTCGGCGTTCGCGGGGACGCTCGGTGGAGTGCGTTAAAGCTCGGAAAAATTTGCTTCTCATTAATCGCCGACTCGGGAGGAAACGGATGACCAATTCGACAAGACGCTTGATTAACTTGTGAAAACTTTTTAAAGCGTGGATGCCTCTCGCCGCGCGCTATTAGACTTCGTAATTAAAATCGACGATGTAAAATAACGCTTTGTGATCTCTATTCGTCGGCGAGCCAATTTTGCTTTGAGCGGAGCTTTTTCCAACTAAAATATTTTCATAGTCAATTAAGAACGTAATTATAGGTGTTATAAACAGTGTGAAGGAGTCGTAGTTTTTTTAAGACTAAAAGTCGGCCCATGTCTAATCTCGCCGGGAAAAACTGCATCGACGAGGCTCACGAAGCGATTGCCGCAAGAGCCATCAGTCAAGGTGGATTGACACTGGCTGCTCGCGAGGTGCTCGACTCCAAGATAAAAGGGGGGAGGAAGAAGACGAGAGAGAAGGAAAGAGAGAAAAAAAAGAGCGGAGAAACGCACACTTGACGCGCGACCGAGGCATTATTATCTACCGACTGTTATTCGTATTATGCTCACGGAAAACTGGTTGGTCGCCCGGTGTGACGGAAAAAGCGTACAAAAGAAATCCGCCGGCAAGAAAAAAAAGAGCTTCGAGGAGAGCCAGAAGGAGGAAGAAACGGGGTCAACGATTTTCCACTCTTTCATAAGGAGAGTCCGACTCTTTCTTCCCTTCCCTTATACACTTTTCAGTTGACTTTTCACTTTTTTTTGCCTCTCTATATCTCGCGCGTTCTCGCTCTTTTTTCTTTCCCCATTTTTTTGCAGTTCGCTCGCGATGTACTTTTTAGTCGGGCGCGCCTGCGGAGTTAGCTTCGTTCGCGCGAGTTTACAGGGTTCACGAGTTGCACGATTTCAAACGACTTTCGCGGTCCTTCCATTACCTTCGATCTTTTTTTTTCAAGTGAAAATTCGTTCTGACTTTCTATCCGCGCTCTGGCCTCGCTGCTTATTCATCGGACTTTTACGTCTTTTTTCCGCTGTACGCTCGTTGTTACTGCTGAAAATTAAGGTAATGGTTTTTTCCGATCGAGCGTTCATTTTACTTTCAATGCAGAAGTACTCGTGATCAGGATCACTTTCATTACCCACCTCGCTCGAAAAAATTCACTTTCTATCTCAATCCCCAGAAAGCGTATTACGCACCGAGGGAAGAAAAAAAAGTGTCCTAGATCTTACGTAAATTGTCGCTCGAATTATACAAGCGCGTCAAACGCACGATTTGAGGCACTCTTTATTTCCTCCCGGAGTGCGTAAGCTATTTTTCTCCACCATTGAGTTCGCACTATTATTTTCGCGCCGGGCGGAAAATTGGTACTTTCAGCGAGGGTGTGGAGAAAAATCAATCTCTTATACTGCCTCCAACTGCATTTACGCCAGTATAAACTAACAATTTTCAACGAAGTCTTCGCATCCTCACCCCCCTGCGAAGTACCGTCAAGCTCGCGAAGCCCAGAACTCAGCTAAAGTGAAAAAGAAACGACGTAAGGCGAGGGTCGGCGCAGCGAGAAGCCACCTAAGATTGAAAGAGCAAACACGAGAGCGGCGGGCGTTTAATGACCTCCTCGAAAAAATCGCGCCTCGCGTTGCGCAACGGGCTCGCGCGTTGTTTCGTCTGCGCGCGCCTTTTTTTGCGGCCTTAATCGCGCCCGGCGCGAATTCGATTCCGCGCGGACACCTCCGCAAAACGCGCCGTAAATCTCCCGCCGTAAAAATAAATCATATTTGGGAGCGGACCCGGCAGTTCGGCGCGAGCGCCTTGGCACGAATTTAGTTTATTACAAGTATAGTTTAACGACGCGGCAGTAATGATAATGGCTGAGCCGAGCCCACCGTATGCGGGACTTTATTTTGGGATCGCTTTGTGTTTGCTTAATCAACGGGAGTTAATACCTACTTAGCAGGCGTTTAGGATTATTGCGCTGTTTGGTTAATCGTGGAACTTTGTTCTAGAAAATTTGAATGCGTCTGCTACTGTTTTATTGCGCTTGTCTCTTGTAAAGTCTCCGCGCGTTTGTACGTTCAAGCTTTTACTCGAGTTATAGTTGCTCTCGCAAGAACATAAATCCGATAAAAGGAAGAAAAAATACTTTTGAAGCTGTCGAGATAACTTATAGCGGGGAAACCTTAAAACATCTCGGAACGCATGAATTACGGTAAAAAAAGGTCAAAACTAAAGATGTATGGTTTCAACTGCGAAGTGCAGCGATAACCTTTAGCTTCATCTTGAAGTCAAATTTCTTCGATAGAATGTGTAAAAAATACCTACTTTCCGGCCTAATATTTATAAGGACATCCATCACATTTAATTTTATTCATCCTCTTTCTTTAATTTGAATTATATTGCGCGCTCGCTGCAATATCGCCGGGAAACTTAATCTAACGTGTGATGACGATTTGAATGGCCGTGGAAAGACGCGCGGGTCGGGGCACCACCCGAGCGCCGGCGGAGGAACAAACAGCCGATCGAGTGGAGACCGGGGAAACTTTTTTAATTCGCCGACCCTCCGGTGAAATTAAGCACGCGGGACGCGACAGGAGGAAGCCCCGGGACGGCTCCTCGGGAGGCGAAAAAAAGCTGCGGAGATAGGGACGAAAGAAAGGAAAAGTTCGGCGCGTAACTTCGGCAGGGGACACCCCTCGGGCCGCGCCGCTCCTACCCCCCGGCGGAGGCAGTAATTTCAATCTCGGTGCAGATAAAACTTCCGGAGAGGACGAGCCAGGTATATGCGCGCGGACGTGTGCACGGGGATGGAGGACGAGGCGAAAATTGACTTGTTGAATGCGAGAGTAAGAGAAAGACGGAGAGAGGACTCGGGGGCGGACGGAGGAAATGAGATGCGCGACGGTCGGGGAATGACGATCGCGCCTCCAGTCTCGGGTATAACGAATTTCCAGGGAAAAGGGGGAAAGGGGCCTAGAAAAATAGAGCGGAACCGCGGCGAGAATGGCTCAAATCGAGCGGCGCGAACCGAGTGGAGAGCGACGTCCGCCCGAGGAAGCGGACTGATTTTGCGGATTTGAAAAGAGGCGGACGCAAAGCCGCGCTTGTGTTACTTGAGATTCAGCGGTGTGGAGTGACGTTTGGAAGTCCGCCTATTGTGCGTGCTAAGTGCTTTGTTGCAGGAAATTCTTTTACGCGGAGATAAACGTTTACGTAAACGCTGGGAGATAAAAAATTTATTCGAGAAAAATTACCTCTTATTGTCGGGATGAGATTAATTGTCTGTAATTTAAAGTTTATTGTGCTGGTTGTAAGTACACTGTACGCTGTTTTGAAAACGATTAAAACTTTACCTCAACCTAAAGATTTCAAGTATTTTCTCGAAGCAAAAAAATTAATTATTAATGTACTTAGAAGTGTACGTCCGAATTAATGTTTCAAAAATAAGATAGATCTCAAGTGCTCGAAGTGAGCGAATCATTTTTAAAAATATCCTACCGCTGATGAAATCATTCAATAAAAGCTTCGGATACTCATTGCAGAAGTCTCATATACACCACTTGTATATTCTTATGACATAATCATTTTTTTTAAGTTTCCCCAGGGATTTAATCGAAACATTCGCCTTTCGATCAGAAAACACCCACGAGAATAAAATTAATCTAATCGAAATGTGCTCTTCACCGATACCCGAAACGACTCGCAACCCAACTGGATAACTTCGTTAGTTATCAAGCTCCTAAAACAACCTTCGCACCCGAGAAGTCATATAACGGATACGGAGGTGCAAGGAGGCAGCGTAGCGCAGGAGCGCGCCGATAAGGCGAGTTGACGGTGGACCCGGAAATTTTCAGTCCCGCGGCGAGAAGGAAAAGCGAGGGGGCGCGTGGCGGGTCCGGCAAAGTGGCTGCTCCCGCGAGACCGCAGGAATTTCTCGGGGCCGCCGGTGCGCCGCGCGCGAGCCCGAGGAGCAAACAGAAGGGTAAAGATTAGATACGAGCGGAGAAGCACGCGGCTGCACCTGCAGCCTACGCGCCGGCTGTTGATTCGGACGGGTTGCTCGCGCGCTTTCTCGGATCCCTTTTTCGAACGTAAATTTTTCTCTTAAGAGCACGAGTTTATTCACCTTTTGAATTTTTCTTGATGTACGAAAAAAGTATCATTTTGCAGTATTATAATTAATCGAAGATATATAAATTGCAACATAATTATTTGTAAATGAACGAGTGTGAAATCGTGATACTTATGGTTCTAGAGTGCACCGATAGATAATCTGCGAGTCGAGCAATATATTCTTCAGGAAAATTCATTAAACGCTTGAAATTCAATTATCGCTAAATCTGATAGCACGTAAAAGATATGATATAAGTAAGAGCGATAGAGTTTTTAGAATAAAATTGAATCGCATGCATGACTGAAATCACTTTATCTATTGTTTATCTTAATTGACCTACTTATGAGGAACTTCAATAACAAATAGGCATTTAGAATAAATATCTATATTTTTTATCTTTCTGTAAATTAATCGCAATTATAGTCATAATATTATTATTCCCAAATGAAGAATAATTATGAAAATATTTAAAATATTCAAACAAACAAGGGCAATAATTTGTCAAAGTGTTCGATGTAAAGACCAAGTTGCAAATATTTATTCCTTTATTGGCATTAGGGAAAAGTTGCCTACTCTTCTGTAATTACGATAATTTTGGTGATGTCTGCATATTTTTGAAACTGATAATTCCAGAGTAGAATTAACACGCATTTTTTATTTTGAAGGATACGAGCTCCCATTGTGATGGATCGACCTGTCATGTCGATTCGACGTTTCGCCAATCAAAAATAAAATGTTTTCCCAGCACAATACAAATCGAGTCACCTCCCACATCTGCATCCACCCGCACGATCCCGAATTCTCTTTGTCGCCTCCCGGAGCCGATCACCGCGCCGCGCAGCACACAGACACCCTGAAACGCGTGCTCCACGGTAATCGCGAGGTTGCGCAACCCCGTCGCCCCCGGTCCCCATGCATATTCAAGCCCGCGCGGGCGACAATGCAGGCGCGGGGGCGGCCGGGCCCTGGCAATTTAGATGCGATCGCGCGACAAATTGGGCCGCGGGGGTGGCGCGGGCCTTTGTCTGCGGCGCGTCACGCGGCCGCCGCCGGTTTCTGCGGCCATGAGAAACCCGGGCTACTTTGACGGCTGTCATGCGCCCCGCGGCCCGACCGATGGCCGCCTCGCGGCTCGGTCACGAGCGAAATCCGCGCGCCGTCGAGGCGGCTCGCGCGCTTTCTCACGATGGAAAACGAGGAGGCCACGGCGCGCTTCGGGTTACGAGTTCTTTTTTCGTACCCGCCAGAAGGTGCTCCGCGCTGCGGTGTGTTTGAAGTTTCATAATTTCTCCTATTCTTCGTATGAGCTAATGTTACGACAATGCACCTTTCAGTCATTTAGTTTACGAATAAAATCGATTTTTTATTACCGTCGCGCAAATATTACTTTTTTTGTAGAAACTAACGAATTATTCTGATACATTAAGTTTTTAAAAAGTATAACTTTAAAAAAGAAACGATATCGCATGCTTTCGTTCGAAATTTTGCGCGCAAGTTGAAGGAAACATTTAAAGTCGACTTAAATATTTCAAGATTTTTGAGAAATGGAAGTATTCAACTTTTTGTAAACCTTTTAAAGGAAACTTAATTTTTTTTATAAAATTTCCATTACGTACATGTAATCTCTACGAGAAATTAAAGTCAAAGTAGTTGATGACGTTTTTAAAGATTTACACCGAAAATTGATTATTAAACCCAACAGCTCCAATTACTTTCATTCACTCCCGCGATCGTCACCTAATCCTCAGCCATTCCCCGAACAAACGAGGCTAGTTCACGCCCAGGAAAAATACGTCGCGATTAGTAGCCCCACATCCGATCGCGCCGTCGCGTCTCCCGAGACTCCGCGTGGATTTACGGCTCGCCTTGGAGCGCGCACGCCGCTCGGTCCGGGAGGGCTCGCTTTGAAAATTGATGTTAATTAGTCCCATTGTTCGCGAGTGGTGCGACAGGACGAGCCGTTCATTGAGAAGGCGAGCCGTTCCGTTGACCGCCCCGGCCCTTTGAGCTCCGGCTCGCTTTGTCTTTTACGCTTGATTTTCGCCGGGGCCCCTACGACCTGCCTTTTTCTGCGTCGAGGCGATCAAGCGGGCCGACGCGCGGTGCGGGCGATTTTTAATGAGTCCCGGGGACAGCGAGAAATTGATTGGGAAACCGAAGCCGCAGACCGGCGTTAATTTGCTTTGAAAATGTACGCGAAGACGTCAAATAGGATTTCGTAAAAATTTTGTATGGATTCGATTGCTAAAACGAGCAAACTTTTTATGACGTATGTACAGTTAGCTACTATTTAATCGCAGAACACTAATAAATTTCTCTTAAGCAGTACAGAAGACATTCAAATTAATCTCGTGTATTTTTTAAAGGACACTTGAATATCCAACTACCTAAATATTTACTCTCCCGAAGGTCGTCTTAAGCATCGCTCATTATATCCCAAACCGGAGAGAAAAGAAGAAACTCACGAGGAATTTCGCGTCTTTGTTGACTTATCGGCCCCTCGGCGTTAAAGACGCGAGCGCGCGCGCGGCGGCGTCGAACCGTCTGTCGCTAAAGCGGCGGATAAAACTCGGGACACCTCGGGATCCGACGTTTAGCTCGCCGTGACTAATCGTTTCGACGATCCCGTCGACAAAAAACGACGAGCGTCGAGTGCCCCCCGCGGAAAAAGGAGCTTCTGGCGTCATCGCAGCGAGAGCTCGGACAAACATTTCGAGGCTCGAAAAACGAGGCCGAGGAGCGCGACTCGCGAAATTATTCGAGATGACCACGGGAAAAAAGAGGCGAGCCGCTGCAGCGCGAAAAAGGAGCCGAGGTGTAAGCATCGCCGGGAAGGGGTAACTTCGTGAACGTCCGCAAGGCTACTCCGGAGTCTCTCCAAATTGTAGTCCTTTTTCAGCGAGCACCCGGCGTTTAACGTCACTTTTCGATAACGTGCGTGTAAGCACTTACATTTTTTCGCATAAAATTACTGAAAGATTGTAAAAATTTTACTTTTAAGGACTTTTCGTTATCTTAACTGTTAAATTTTTTTCTTTCATTTATTCCAAACGTAAAATGATGTTAGGTAGCGCGTGTAAAAATTGAAATAAGTAAGTAACTTTTTCAAGCAAGTTTTAAGTTTTTAAAACTATATAAAACTATCGTAAAAAAATTGTAACTTTAAAAACTCGTTTCAGCTTTACGGAAAACTTTATTTTAACAGCCTTTAAAAAGAAGCTTACGCTGTTTCTGAGCACGTTATCTTTTAGAAAAAACAAAATAACAAAGAGCATATTTATTTGTTTCGTAAACAAACCTAACGTAAATGAAATAATGCACCGCATCATAAAATTAAGATAAAAGAAAAATCATCTTAAGAGATCGAAGCGTACCGCGGAATAAAGCAATCGCTCCCCATGATCAGCCTAATAAAAAAAACGAGCGCGGAACACCGAAGCGTGCACCGAGCGATCGGGTCTATTTATACGGGGCCGTGCAGTCTAATAAATACGCCCGGCGGCAAATTGCGAGCGACGCGTTACGCAAGCGCTCGCGCGCGCACTCCTCTTAATTACCAATCGCGCGATAGCTCGCGAATTGAAATCGGCCGCGCCAATGAAATAAGTGTCGGGGACGAGCGCAAGACACAAAGCCGAGCCGACCGAGATAAGCCGCGCGGCGCTTTTCATTGCGCCGCTGTTTGCGCGCCACGTGCGCCGCAGCCCCGACGCAAATGGATCAAGTGTTTTTCCCTTTTTTCTATTTCAGTCGGGGATTGATTTTTTCATGTTTTGTATTCTTTTACGTGCAAAGTCGCGTAGGTGATATTCAGGCAAATCTAGTTATATTTAAAGTCAAATGTTATTTTTTTCTTGTTCTGTCGTACAAGTGAAAAAGATACTTAGGAAACATTTTCAATGAAAATAATCGGGTTTTGCATCAATCCATAAATTAAATAAAACTGCTTCTATAGATTACGTAGTTTATTTATGCTATTAAGAACTGAAGGATGTACAGATTGTTTGTAATTACCAGTATTTACTGCTAAAGCTTGTTATTCTTTGTAAGGAAAAACCGTAAATCACTAAAAAGGTGTATTCGATTTTTCATACATCATCGCAATACAAAACAGAACAACCATATGTTAACTTTTAACTTTGAAAATCGGGGAACAAATAAAAAAACAATATGTCAATTTGTTGCGTTTCTTCTGCGAATATGTTTTAATGAATACTAAACAAATATCAAATATAATATGTTTCAGTGGAAATTACATAAATATAAAAAAAGTGTTCGGATTTGTAAAGAATGTCATAATGTTGTATGAATTTAGGTCAAATTCTTATTAATATTTATTTAAAAGAACTTTTTTTCAAAGAAAATCTCCCCTTAGTAGTTAGAAAGAATTAAGTGTAATTTAATAATTAAAGACTTTTGATACAGAATAACTAATTATTTCTACTTATTTTAGTAAATTCGCTACATTAAAATTAGTTATCTTTTTATTACTATAGTAATTTATTGAATAAAGGGTGAATCTATTTTTGTAGTCGTTATATTATTGAGTAGCTTATAGGTGGATCGAACTGATTTCCGTGGTGTAGCGGTGGAGTCGTGGTTAGCGTGAAAGAGTGACCACGAGGCTGATAGTGTGATTGATAACGAGTACGGCGAGCTATCTGCCGCGATAAAAACCGTAGTGCGTGGCGTAAAAATTCAACGTGTTTACCAAGAGCTTCGTTGCCGCATATACGCATTAAACGGACATTCAAAGCCTTCCACGGCCTAAAAATGATAGACCCTGACTCATGGGCGATAGGTATCGGGAGAAATTTTTAAAACAGTCACTGATATATAATTATTGAGAGGTTTCTTCCGCTTTTCTACAAATTTCGGTTTAGTCACCAATAAATATTTCCTTATTATGTCTCGTGTCATTTGAAGGTGAAACTAACAAATTTTGATTAGAATGGCATTTTTATTTTTACTAAGGGTAACATTATACACTAATATTAAAGTTTAGGGTTACATAAACTATTTCTAAATATTACGTGAATATGCTGGAATATATGCACATAAATTCTTTATTTGATCAGAACATACAGAAGAAATTAGAAAAAATTGTTAAAAAATCTCTTGAAGCTATATCACGTCTACGAATCTACGAAACCATATATAGTGCGTACGGAAATTTTCTAAGATAAAAATGAACCAATAACGTAGGAAGAACTCAATAAAATGATCGTAAACGAAATACGCTTCCCTACGTCTCCGTATCTTTCGATTCCATAAAGCGCATTCAGCCATTCTACCTACACGGCACGGAGGAAGCGCGCGCGCGCTCTCGAGCGAGCCAGTCGTGCGAATCGCGTTCTCGAGAAGAAAAAGATGCACGCCCGTACGAATCGAATTTTTCGGGCTTCGACAATCGATGCGAAAATTCGGATCTCGCGGCTCGTCAAAGAAGCGCGCGCGCGTCACGCCCCGATTGCTTATCGTCTGCGCGGGGAAAAATCGCATGAGCGACCGGGATCAGAGAGCGCAGAGCGTCGGGGTGAGCGCTCCCGCGACCTTTCGCCCTCGTGATTTTGGCGACGCTCTCGAGGACGCTGGGTCGCTCGAGGAGTCGCGTGCATCTATTTGTCGAATTCTCCTCGAGATGAATTTTATATGACAGTCGTGCGTACACTTTTTTTATTTTTTATTTTTATTAAACGCTTATTGATTTATAGAAATTATTAAATTCATTCGCATTATATATGCGCATCATGGATATTTAATCGCATTTAGCATCTGTTAATTCTAATAATTCTCGTGGTATAGAATTTACACTATTTTAAGCGAATTGGATCCGGTTTAACATGTTGTGTTTTGATTATCCATGTGAATAATACCAGGGTTTAAAAATTACGATTATTGTTATGATTCTCTAATCATTTGAAATGTTACGAAACATTTCACAATAATTAATTTACTCATTTGTTAATTTATGCAAATACTTCAATTAGTTTAAAAATGCCATTCATCAATGAATTTAATTTAATTAATCTGATTGAGAAATTATTTTTTATCACGGGGAATAACAGTGCGTGCAAAAAAACGATAGAGAATACAATTATTTTTATAATAAATTATGTACAACTGTTTAGTTAGCAAAAAAATAAACGAAATAATCATAATCATAAAATACTAGACTTAACTTATGTATTAAAATTCTATTTTGTTTTAAAAATATATCTGGTTAAATAAATAAATTATATCAATACTATTTTCCAACTAAAGCCTAAATAGTATGCTTTATCTATAAAACAGCATTATAAATAAATAATGCACACGAAATACAAGAAAAAGAAAAAGTAAATGTTTCACAATGTCGATATTTTGCCTGGCCAGCAATAGGAGTGGCATTAATATTTTACGGCTCCTACGACATCGCAAGCCTCAGGTGATACGAGCCGCACGCGTACGCCACGGCAGTGTGACAGATACCTAAACCCGATCGTATCATCATCCGCGTACGCGGGGGCTCAGCCTGGCAGGCGCCGATCGATCCGCCGTGGCCGAAATTTCGCGAGGCTCGTCGGCGTCCAGCCTCCGCCGCGGGGGCGCGTTCCGGCCGCGCCTCGCTTTTCCGCGACGTCCCTCCTCGGCCGCCCTCGGGTCGCCTCCATTCCGCGAGCCGCGGGAAAGCCTCGGCTGCAACGCAGCGAGCGGGGCTCGGCCGCCATATCAGGGGAGTCTCCATGGCAACAGACCGCGGACTTTCCTCTCTCGGCGAGGCGACGCGAGGCGACGCTTGGCTCCTCGGCCGGAGAGCTCCACTCGGTCGCGCGCTCCACCCGGACTCGCCTCGGCTCCGCGCGCGCGGCTCTACTCGCAGGGACTCACCGTGGCTGCTGCGCGCACCTCACGCTGCTGCCTCCGCCTCCCGCATCCTCCTCCTCCTCCTCCTGCTGCGCCGGCTCCTGGGGGCTGCGGCACGCGCGCCCGCGGGCTTCGTATGCTAATTCGGCGGCGGCGCCGGCCCAGCTGACAGCGCGCGCCGAGGCCCAGCGCACACACACCTCGCTCCCTCCCTCGCGCGCCACGTCGCCGCGGACTCGCGCGCCCCAAGCCGAGCTCGGGCGAACGACCCCGAGCGCGGCTTCGACCGACGGCCGCCGACCCTCCCCCGCGAGCGGACACGTG
Source organism: Eurytoma adleriae (assembly GCA_900480045.1). NCBI lineage: Eukaryota > Metazoa > Arthropoda > Insecta > Hymenoptera > Eurytomidae > Eurytoma > Eurytoma adleriae. The sequence continues at coordinate 195,106 of UXGC01000212.1, forward strand.
CGCCGACGCGCCCCGAGACGACGCTCAGGTGCGTCCCACGCGCCCCCACCCCGAGTTACGTAAAGGCTGCTGAGGGCTCGCGATTTACGAGGAGGACCGAGCGGGAATGGATTATTACCTGTTCGATTGCCTCGCTGCTGGCAGCGCGAATTTCCTTTTCGGCGATTTGGAAGCTTTCGAAATAGAAATTGCAGCTGGAAAATAATGGGAACTTCTGTTGTTTAAGATTATTTGCAATTGTAGTTTTATTTAATTTGTTGTGCGATTTATTTCATGTGTTCTTTAAACGCGTGTTGAGTAATTATTACTGTATCCATATATATATTTAAAAATTACTGTTAAAAGATTGTTTCATATTTTGCATTATTGCTATTTCACTGGAATAAATTGAATTAATTAATGAATCAACAAATGCTTGAAATGAAAATCAACAACCTGTTGCTTGTAATTTTGGTCGATCAATAAAATCAAATAAAAAGTCCGTGTTTTCCTGTATTAAAGATCAAAATATTGAAATTTTCAAAAGATATTTATGGCTACAATTTTGAAATAAAATTGTCGCGCACGTTAGTATTTTCGCTTTTACGTAAAACAGCAAAAGTTTATTAAATTTTGAAAATGCTTATGCGCTATTATAAAAACCAGAATCTCAGACGCTATCTCAATTCGTAATCAAATGCAAATGTGAAACGAATATTTTGGAGACGGAGAAGCGACTTCAGACTTCTCAAAAAAAACTTTAATTAAAATCGTATTTTCTTATTTTTTCGAAAAGAATCTTCACCCTTTTTCATAAAACAGCAAATAAACAGCGGAACTTAAAATTTATGAAACGTACCTATATGTGTGGTATAGAAATGTGCAGGAGAGATATCACGAGACATATGAATAAAAAGCAAAAAAATAGAGTAGAACAATGATAATAGAAAAAGAGTAAAACAATACTTGGATACGGCAACGGGGTCGATGGACTTTGCACTTCAACGGAAGGAATGCAGTCAGACAATTAAAAAACTGTTTTTTTTTCCGGCAATAAATGTCTAATTCAAAAATCAAAATAAAAACTCATGATGCCCACGCACATTCATCTATAATAAAACGTGTACTTCCATCTATTAAAATAAAGAAACTATATAAGACACAAAGAAAAAAGACTCCCAATAAATGACGTATACAGTTAGCCAAGAAATTAGTACCGCAGATACTCCGCAAAAAAGTCAATAACAAAGAAATAATCTTATTAGCACATCACCCTCGGCCCTGATTTCCCAAAAGGCCAGGACCATTATTCGCCTGCGATCTCCGGCCGACAAAAAAGCTCGCCTACGTACGGAATTCATCGATCAATCAGTCAACTTCTCGCGAGTCGCGCCCTGATGGATGCACTCCCATTGCATTCGGCTGCCGATTGGGCGCGCGCCTTCCATATCCGCCGGGCGCGGTAATCAGCCAGAGGTGAGCAGGGAGATTGCCACGCTTTCGACGGAACCACTTTTCGAACATCTTTCGCTCGATCGAAATGGACCGAACCCCGCAAGTTCGCACGCGCTTTCAATATTCGCTGTGAGATGTTTGAAGATACACTCCAATCTTTTTTAGACTATAATTTGTAAGTGTAAGAGGTACTTTAAAAACGAAAAAGCAGTTAATAAACTTGTTAAATTCAATTCGAACTACATTTAATATTATTTTTCTACAAAGACGCTCAATAGTGTTTTGCGATCTTATGGAATGAATAATCCCTCGTCACCTTCTATTCAACGGATCGCAGTCTGATGGATGCACTCCCATTGCATTCGGATTCCGATCGAGCGCGCGTCTTCCGTATCCGACGCCCGCGGTAATAACCCACCGCTATATTGGGCGAGGTGCGGATTTTCGCAGAGAAAGCCCTGCGTTATACGTAAAGTGATTCTAGCCGCGCAATTGACTGCGAGACGATCCTCGATAGGAAGGGAGCAGTCGCCTTTTTCGGGATGCGTTGATCGATGGGGATTGATGGTATTGGGTTTTGGTGTTGAGTATTTTTAACACGAATTTTCTTATTATTCGATGATGTATTGAATTTAGTTAAGTTTAATGGGTCATCAAAGCCAAACTTTCGAACATTATTTAAAAAAATGGTTTATTATTTATAAATAATAAAAACTCTTATAGAATGACACAAAGTATACAAACAACAAAGTTTACGAATTATTTAAATAAATCCATAATCTTAAAGAATAAGGACAATTCACAGTATTTACATATTTTAGTACGCAATACATGTACAATTTTCACGAAATTAAATCGAAAATATTATGCATTAAAGCTCATATATCGAAACTAAAATTACAATTGTCGAATTTTTAGCAATAAAAGTTTCTCTGATGTATCGATTAAAAAATTAACTTGGCTTATTAATGTAGAAAGCCAATGTAAGTTTTAATAAATTAATAAATATGTTAATAATTATCGATTTCTGCACTCGTAAAAAAAATAAATTTTCAGATAGTATAGCAAATCCTATCTTTCAAGTGCTACATAAACGCCGAATTAAATGTGATGTCACATCCAAGTTTTCAATATGAAAACATAGAAAAAATCATTGTTATATTATTGTACAACAAAACAATTTCACATGCACAAAATATCTTTCTTTAGCTCATTTGCTTGACTAAACAAAGTTAAAAATTTTTATTCAATTTTATTCAATTTTTTTGTAAAAAAATAGGAGAATTTTTCAATTTAAAAAATTAATCAACTAAATATAGATCAATGCGAAATGCAGTTAAAATTGTATGCTTGTAACTTAATCGAATTTGCTTATTTTACTAACAAGTCCAATTTTAGTTTCAAAGCAAATTGCATTAATGAGTGTACAAACTGAGTTACTATTTAATCGACAAGACTTTTGCTATTATACTTTTATGGGCTACATGTTTTATCTCACAGTTAAATATTGCTACATAAGGCCGCGAAGTCCCGTCAAAAAGTCGACAATCAGACTCACAGCGCTACTTCTTTTGACTTTCACGCTACATGAAGGTATGTGTATACAAATAAATAAATAGCATCGGGGAAACTTGCTCAAGACAATCTCACTTTTTGATTTATATACTACGTGTATAATAACAAGCGTGTTATCCACCTCTTTTTTTAATTGGACTCTGCTAATACTGTATCAGCTGTTCTACGTTTTTATTTCACTCTGGGGCGGTCAGAAGGTAAAAATTCTTGGAAGAAGTTGTTTTGACAGATCGTTAAAATAAATGTAAAACGTGATGGACAGGTTCGTTTGATTTTGAAAGGTCGATTTTTATCTACTTATGCTATTTTCTATATCTTATGTATTTACTATTCTAATAAATCAGCTTTTGATGTAAGAATATCATCTCTAGTTAAAATATTTACTGTCTAGCTCAGTCTCTAATGTAAATTACGTTCAAAATAACGCTTAAATAGATAAAATCGAGTAGTTTCCTAGCTGACCATCTGATTTTGAAATACCTAAAATGGAGTATTCATTGTTCGCCTTCACATTGATCAAAAAATATACACTAACATTTTCCCTTAATCTACTTCAACTTTCGGAATAAGAAAAAGGAATCACTCGACGACGAGGCCGAAGGAAGGAAAATAAATTGAATAGAGGAACACCCTCTTAGCCAAATTTAGCCCCTCGGTCATTCACTCGACATACTCGCCTTAAACGACCTATATGTTCCGTTACATACGACCGCGTCGTCTTCTATTCTGCATTGAAAATTGTATAACCGCGTTGAAGTTTCATTTTTATGCGAGTAAAAACTTCAGCGAGTCTCGCGTCGTCCTCGCCCAGCCCAAAAATCGTGACTCTGAGTCAGCGATAAGGGGGAGTAAGAAAAGGAACAAACGATGAAGTGAAGCGCAAGTGGAGATCGGATGCTACCGCTTTCTCCGCATACCTTTACGGTAGCCCTTGCCGAACCAGCCGGGATTTTTAGCGGTCACCACGGCGGGCGCGTTTTCATCCGTTACAAGTATCTTGTCCGCGCCGTCCTGCGCCTCGACCGGGTCCGCCGGTTCGGCGATCGCTAATGGATCCATCAACGGATCACCGTCGTAGTCGCGCTGATAGTATAAGCACGTCAGCGAGCCTTCATTCTCCATGCAGAAGGTGCACGTCGGTTTCGGCTTTGGCGGCAGATCCTCCTGCGTCAAAGCATTCGTCGGCACTTGCATAAACGGGTAGTAGAAAAGAGGTGTCAGCTGAGGATACATGTACATCGGTGGAAACGGTAGACCCATCGACAGGAACGGTAGTGCGGTAAATAACGGCGCAGGATACGCACTTATCGGTTCCTGCAGCACCGTTTGCGACTCGCACTCTTCCTCCTCTTCCTCATATTTCTCGGGAACATCCTCAGAAAAAGATGTTTGCCTGAAATACAAGAGACTTATTTACAGCATGACAATTTTAAAAATTAATTTTAATAAAATTTTTAAATATTCAGAAAAAAGCCCAGATTGTAATAAATGTGATAAAAAAAACTTGCATATTTGCACAGTAATAGTTTTCATAACATAGGAAACTGTATAACACATTGCATCAATAACGATCGATATTCAACATACCTTCCTGTCAAGTTTATTGGAGCGTTGTCATTTTGCTCCATTTTTGGTATCTCTTCTATTATTTCCACATCGTCATCCTCCTCTTCTTTTATTTCTTCTTTTATCTCTTTCATTTCCTCTTCTTCTTTTTCCACGTCGCTCAATACAGCCGGAGCCTCTAAGCAGGGTTGCGAGGTTGTCGTCAATTCATTGCTTTGCAATTTGATCGCGTGATAGAAAATCGGATCCTTGGCGCGATTGTAGCTCGGTACATCAATACCCAAATGCGACATGACTATTTTCATGACTTTGTCGCATTTTCCGTTTATTTTGAGAACCGCGTTCTCGTCTTTGGGAGTCCACTGAAGATTTACGATGTAGAGCTGTGGCCTTTTCGACACTGGTCTATCCATTTGCCAAAGCCATGGATACTTTTTTAGGACCTATAGTTATATATTATAATTAAAATAAATGAATGATTAACATTGATTAATATTATGTATAGTAGTTTATAATTCAAATGTTTTACAAATCTAAGAAAAATATTTAAATAAAATTAATAAAATAGTAACCTTAAGGCTCGATCCTAAGCACAGAATAACATCAGCTTGTTTTGCCGCCCTACTCGCTCCGTTCCAGTTAATAGGCCAAAGAAGATTTCCACGTTCACCAAAGTGAACTATGGAATCTTGCAAAGCCGAGTTACACTTGTGACACGTTCGACCAGTCGCGTGGGCGTATCGTGCGGTCTTCTCGGTGACATCGAATAACCTCCAGTATTCCTGCGCTGGTTTGCAATTCCGGCAGACTTCAACGTACATGTTGCCGTGCACTTCGGAGAGCAGTGAACGTGGTATGCCGCTTCGCAAGTGAAGACCATCGCAGTTTTGCGAAACGATGTGCTTCAGCACGCGAGCTTTGTACAAAGCATACAGGGCCATGTGGGTCAACGTTGGTTCTGCTTGACTGAGATCGTGATTTCTGTCAACAAAAAAAGCACGTTACACTTCATACAATGAAAAGAATTATTTAAAGTTTTTTCATGATTTGGTTTTGCATGCAAAGTGATTGGCTTTTAATTTCATTTCATAACTTGAAAGTGAAAGTTTGCTCTGAATTCAAAGAAAATGTGGAATGTACAAGTTGTTGACTGACCCAATATCTTTTCCTTGCTGCATTCTAGTCCACACGCCATTGGTTCCTCTATAATCCGGAATAGAAGCAGCGGTGCTAATACCTGCACCTGTGTAAACTGCCAACGATGTTGCTCGACTAATAGCTGCTGCTAAACGAATACATTTTTCTTCTAAAATATCAGGTGGATCTTCAACTTCTTCTAACCTGGCTTTCACTCTGTCCCTTTTTTCTTGCCTACAAATATAAAAGTAAAAATATAAATTTACAAAATTTATATATATTTAAAATACAGATATCTATATAATTTACTTAGTAATTAACATTCGGTTTCAAAATTAGTAGAAGATTATCCATTAATAATTTTTTATTACAACTTTTATATCAAATGAAAATTGTATTAAAATGTGAAGAATAGAAAATTTTGTTACCGGATATTGATTGGTTGCAGAAAAAAAAATTAAAAAATGATAATTAAAGTTCTCAACTTTAATAAGAATACAATGTCAATTATTTTCACAATCAAATAGAAGGTGAAAGTAAAAAATGTAAACAAACATCAAGTTAAAGTGACAACAACTGAGCACCGAAGTGCATCGCGTGCGTTATCGGAAGCAAAATAAAAACACCAGAACTCAAACAATAACAATGCGCTCGATTCCATGCTGACCTGAAATTGACTTCCTTAACAATATCACTGCAGGACGACAAGAACTCGATTTCCTCGGGCGACCTGGTCGCCTCGGGCTTCTGCAGTATCGCCGCGACCTGAAAACGAAAAACGAACGGTTACTCAAAAAAACGCCATTTGTTTATATAGGTACTCCGCCGGACGCAGGCTCGCATGCGTCGACGCGCTGCACCGCAGCCGCCGTACCTTCTTCACGGTCGCGGTGCGCTCGTCTTTGACTTTGAGCGGCTGGACGACGGTGGAGCGCCTCCTCGACAGGAACTTCTTCTCGGCGGGCTCCTCCATCTTTGGCGGCGGCGACGGCAGTCGGTCTTTGCGGTGAGCGCTGCCCGTCAGCGCGAGATCCGGGCCTGCATCGTTTCCCCTCCGGCGGCGCGCCTCTCCTGTCCCTTCAAGGATGACGAGTCCGGCCCGTGTGCTCTCTCGCCGCTCCGACAGTCTACATTTTGGATCGGTCGGCGGCCGCGGCCCGCTGCACTCGTCAACGCGCTCGAGGACGGCGCACGCACTCACACATAGCGCCGACGCGCCAGCCACTAACCTCAAAAAAGGCAGAGTGCACCCAGCGCCCTGCCGCGCGCACTGTACGTGTGTACAGTTGCAGCTCTCGTGCGCCTCGCGTCCGGCCCCCTTCCCTCAAAATCGATTGGACGCGCGCAAGTCACACACACGACACACCTTCTAGTCGAACCGAGACGTAAGCGAGCGCCTGAGCGGTCTTTTTTTCGGCTCGCTCTCCTTTCAATTTTCCCCCGGAGAGCCCGAGGAGCGGGCAGTTGGCGGCTGCGCGGGCGCAGCCGTGCACAGATGCATCTGCGCAGTTACCACTTTGCCAGACTCGCGCCGCCTGTGGCATGGCATGGCTTGAAGGAGAAGGCGCAAGCACCCGCGTGCAGGCCGCGTCGACATTGCACGTATGACTGAGAAGAGAAAAGCGCTGGTGTTTGCTGCCTTTTCCTTTACCTAGCTAGGATTTGTATCGTGCTCTATGATATCTAAATGTGGTAATGTAGTCGAAGCTGATAAAACTAGAAACTGAAATAGTGAACTAGCTGCTGTAGACATAAAAGTCTATAATGCTTTAATGAAAATATATATTATTGAATGCAAATTATATTATTTAAATAAATATTTTTTACAATTTTTACATTTTATTAGTTTAATTATTTACAAATTGTCTAACTCAAGAAAATTTTATAAAGAAATATGCATGACGAAAAAAATAATACGCAGTAATTGTGTTCTGGATGCAACTATGCAAGACGCAATAACACGGAGTTTCGCGTTCAAAACCTATTACAGAGGGCGCAACGTAAGCAAGTATCTGCCGGACTATGATCGCTATATATATGATTGCACCTCGGTGTCAATGACAAAGCCTCGTCAGTCGTCAGCCGACTGGTCAGTCGACGACTTTCAGTTCTCTAAATCTTCACCGAAATCGGTGTGTGCGTTGTGCTTTATGTTTATGCGATGCTGATGCGTCTGCGTGAAAGTGAATCGGCCGACGCGGGAGTGTGATATGCCGGGATTGGAGCACAGCTTCGGCTTCCACACGAGCACATCCGCGTACGGCCTAATGTCCGATGGTGTCGCCTCTGAGCAAGTGAAAAAGTTTTTTTTCACGTCGGGCAAAGCGTCATCACGGGACAACGACGAGGAGGACGAGGCCGACGACTCCCTCGAGGTCTACATCCCAGAGGTAAGGGCGCGCCCCGTTGCCATACCATCTATATATTTACAGCCCTTGCCCTCACAGCGGCGCGAGGTGCATTCCTGCGCGGCCACATTCCATTGGAAAAATGTTGTCTGCTACTGGTGTTACGCTAACCGCCAGCTTTGTGGTTAGGTTTCGCTCCAATACACTGGCACGTGCTCCAATGCGTTGCGTGTACCTACTTCATTAATGTAACAACAAATATTTTCCAAAGCTTCGATTACGTAACTTTTCATGGAGATATTGCAATAATATCTTAACTAAAACGATTTTATGTAAAGCAGTACATTTAATTCCTATTTCTTAATTTTAATTAAATTTCTAACGTTTTTGTAATGTTTTTACTTTATTTTCAGCTGTTGCAAGCTAACTATTATTATTACACTTGGCCTGCAGCCCCTGTCTTGGCTTGGTATTTATGGGAACACCGAAAAGAACTTCCTGGTAAACGTGTTCTTGAACTAGGTTCCGGTAAAAATTATTTTTCTTTTATCAAAGTAAGTTTTTTAACTTTTAAGTAACTGAATCAATTGTTTTAGGTACGGCGCTTCCTGGAATTGTTGCAAGCAAGTGTGGAGCTGTCGTCACTCTCAGTGATTCTGCAACATTACCAAAGTGTTTGCAACACATAAGGAGAAGTTGTGAACTAAATGGAGTTCTTTCGCAAGTAAAAGTTGTTGGTATTACTTGGGGAATTTTTCTATCCAATCTATTCAAACTTGGACATTTAGATCTTATATTGGGTTCAGACCTCTTTTACGATCCTTCTGTTTTTGAAGATATTGTGGTAACCATTGCATTTCTTTTGGAGAGAAACCCAGCTGCAAAGTTTCTTTGTACTTATCAAGAGCGCAGTTCTGATTGGTCTATTGAGCATTTATTAAACAAGTGGAATCTAACTTGCTCGCACATATCACTGGACAATCTTGGAGCTGATTCTGGACTTGATGTTCAGGAGTTGATGCAAGGTCATACTATTGATTTGCTAGAGATAAAAAAGGCATGAAATTGGATATGTCTTCAAGGAAAGCTTTTTTGGTAACTAATCTTGCATGGATCACTGGTGCAAATGAGCTTAAAACCTACTTTAAAAAATTTGGAGCAATAAGACAAGCCTTTGTTAGGTATGATAGAAAAACTGGATTAAGTAAAAACTTTGGTCGTGTTGAATTTGAAAAGGAAGATTCTAAGAAAGCAGCACTTCAATTAGCCAATCATGAAATTGAAGGCAAAAAAGTGATTTTAAGATCTATTAAATAATTTTAAAATTTTATTTCATGTTAGTATCATTCAATAGAGTTAGTTTCATTCAAACATGGCTGAAAGCTTAGAAGTGGAATCTTCAGATCTTGAGGAGACATTCAACAAAGCAGCATCCCATTTGCAATCTTTAGTATCAAAGCTTGATACTGGTCAATTGCTGGGTTTTTATGGCCTATATAAGCAGGCTACATGTGGCACCTGTGACATACCAGCACCAAGCTGGTATCAAATGCAAGCAAAGCACAAATGGGAAGCCTGGAAAAGCCTTGGAGAGATGAGTAAGGTGGCAGCAATGGGAAGTTACATTCGTGCAGTGGGAAAATTGGATCCAACTTGGGAGCAAGAAAGCAGGTCACAGTCAAAGGCTTGGGTAGTTGTAAGTACACTGCCAAACACTGATACCGAACTCAAAGACATTGATAAGAAATTACTGGACTGGGTGAAGGATGGTAATATGGATAAAGTGCAGTTGTTCTTATCGCGAAATAAGCAGGACATCCATGTGAAGGACGAAAATGGCATGCTACCTATTCACTGGGCTGCTGACAGAGGTGACATTGAAATATTCAAGATCCTCGTTGAAGCTGGATCTGATGTGAATGCCGTCGACGTTGAAGGACAGACTCCCTTGCACTATGCAGCCTCCTGCGGGCACGAGGATATTGTCAGGTATCTGTTAAGTAGAAACGCCAAGCTCATTGAGGATGATAGTGGTATGTCACCAAAGGACGTTGCCGATGAAGCTCTAGCATCCATTTTTTAAGCTGCACTAATATTTCATGTAAAAAATGTGTCTGTATGAGAGCATGTTAATAAAGTCTTTGTTGACAAAACTTAAATTATCATCAATTCTACATAACACTTGCATTCATTCTTGAGATTAAGATTATGTAACAGTCAAAAGAAATACAATTATGCTTTTTTTTGAAGAATTTTTTTTTATTTACAAATACATATTTTAATACTCCAATGTATTCACAGCCTAAGCTTTCCTTAGGTAAATGCATGCCAAACCTGCCAAATATGACTACATATATTTATATTTATCGTTTAGAACGAAAAATAATTTTCTCAACATTCCAGGAATAACTTTTAAAATCTGATAGACTACCAATCATTAACAAAAATGATCTTTTGATCACACAACTCTCCATGGTACATATGAATCAAGAATATTACGAAAATAATATTTTTTTTGCCTTTTCATTGGATGTGCAAAAATAATTTTTTTTTAAGTATAGTTGATATTGACAATGCAGAATCACTTATTACTTTTTATTTAAGCATGTAAAATTTAAAAAGAAGGCATTATACGATTGGAGTTTGATCTCGCAGAAATCGCATAAACTTTTAGAATTTCTAATTTCGAAATAATAAAAACTTACGTATGTACAAACTATATCGTAAGGATCAATTTGACTGAAATCTCATATTCACGTTTAATGTGAAACAAATAATAATAATTATATAATAATAATAAGTAATAATAATTAATAATATTTAATATTAATAATATATTGAAAACAAGCATAATAATAAACGACACGTGTGGATTCTCCAAAGGATCTGTCATGTCGAAGATGCGAACGAATGCTTTTAAACGCACTGTCGGATGCAATTCCTGTTTTGCAGTAAACAAATCTGATTAACGTAATAACATTAAATGCGAGCACACGTTTAAGAATTGTGCGTTTTGGCGATGCGTTGGAAATAAGAGATCGGGGCGGAATCGACTCTTGTATTCAGTAATTGCTTCTTTCTCTTACAAAACATCATGAACGTAAATCACTGATTGCGCGGCGGCTCAATTCTTTTGTTTGACAGTATAAAAAACTACGTTGCAAAAATACCAGACGTGTTAAAAATGTTTGCGGAACTTGGTATCGCAGTGGAATTAGGCGAATGTTATTTTTTTCGATTCGACGATAAACCATGCAGCAGCCACGTGGTGGATGATTTTTTTCGATGCTGCGAAATCATACAGGTGAACTGGTTGTAAACAAAATTGTTACGTAGGCCACATTCAAACCAGCTTTTTTTTAACTTCCATTCCGATTAAATTATTTTTTCTATCAGGGGTGCTTTTAATTACTTTTTAAAGTTGTAAGCTCCCTTTTGATAATTTTTAAGACACATTGACTGATAATCTTCTTTTAATTTTACGCAAGCAATCATGGGCAAAATCTGTATATAAATTTAGATTTTAATACTGGAATTTTGCAATACGGCTGATTCAACTCAAATTGAATACGTTATTAAAATGTGCTCGGTGCAAGTTATAAAAAACAATGTTTTGCAATCAAAAATATTTCTTTTCTTAAACATAAGCAACTTACAAATCTTACAAAGCTTTAATAAAAAGAATTACTAAAACTTTAACAGAGACTAATACATGATCGAATTAGTAATTATTTCAAACTTCAATACAGTTAATATCGTTTAATGCAACTTTCAGGAATGTTTCCAGAAACAATATCACAAAAAAGTCAAAATGTACATTAACATAGTTATAATTATACGAACGATTGTAAACAGCGTTGAAAAAGAATTTTCAAAAATATCAATTTTTTATCATAGTAACCAATAATCTATGCATTTGACCACTACACCGTGATAAGTAGTTCATTCATATTTTCATTCAAATGACCAATGCAAAGCAACAATAATAAAGAAGCGCGTTAACAGATTCTGTCCACGACTGCCGTGCATAGAATGAAGAGCGTTGGAGGCCAGTTACAGCGGGTCGCGATGATTAAAGATTCGTGCTCTCGCTCTCGGACTTCGGCCTTGCAGCGGTGGGCGGAGGCGGTGGCGGTGGCTGGGGTCTCGGCGGCCGTTGGTGGAACCTGGGCGATGCCGGCGGAACCTGGTGCGGCAGCGGCTGGTGCTGCGCGGACCTCGGCACGATGACTGTGTGCGTCTGCGTCTGGACGTCGATGATGTTGCCCTCGGAGCGCGTTCTCGAGTGGGAGCGCACCTGATCGGGCAGGTCCGGCCGGGGCGGCTTCTCCGGCCGGTCCAGCTGGTGCGCGCCGACAGCGGCGGCGGCCTGTGATGCCGAGATGGACATCGAGACCGGCCGACTGCCCACACTGGGGCTTCTCTGCAAGTTCATCGTTGAGCTCGGGCCATTGCTCTCGCCGCCGATACCCCCGCCCACTTGTATTATACTGACCTGCTGCTTGTCTACAGAGTACACGTGCGTCCGTTCCAGGGTTAAAGGCTGCAGAATAGGAAATTTTTTTCGTAAATTTTTTTATGATTAGCCAGATTAAATTCATTCGCGGTATTGGTTGTGATGAACTTTTTAAAATGTCGATTTTTTTATTTAATTATTTTATTAATGATCATGAATTATGTTGAAACGAAAATTTTTTTAGGAATAAAATGTTTTTCTAATGCTTGAAAAGTTGAAGAAATGTTCTGATTTTTTCGTGAAATTGAAAGTGATAACCAAAATATAATTGTTATATTAAGGCAACTACTTGGTTATGTATGCTGCGAATGATATAAATAACAAAATCATATTTTTAAAGTTAAATAAGCTTTATAATTATACAAACATTAATAGTAGAAAATACATGTAAATGTTTAGTATAAAAAAATTAAAAACTTAATAAAATAATATTTTCGATTTCACAACAATAAAAAATGATCCGTGTAAAAATAAGCGCATGTGCAATATAAACTTGATTTCCGAGTAAAATGTACCATACCAATAAGAATGCTTTCTGTATAAACATTAAAAGCTAAACAAGAAGAGTAAAGCAGTCGTAAAGTAGTCTTACCAGTACGTCTATGGTATTTCGTATTGCAATAATTATAAATTACATAATTAGTAGACCAAAAATTCGTCACGCTTAAATATTTTCAATTAACTTCGTAGTGTTATTTTTTATATAAAATTCTACACTTTGTAAAAATAAAACGGAAAAATACAGATTTGTTTTACAAACTAATTAAAGGTTAGCATTATTAATTTCACTCTTGGAAATTCTGCTCTTTTAACACTTTCACTATTCTAAACGCTAATATACACAGTAAAGATTTGTTTATTTACACGTAAAATATTAGTTGCAGTTCACTTGTTGATTTTACTGTTACGTACCCCTGAATCAGAGTCCAAATTTTCGTTACTTTGCCGAATATGCTGACGAATCAAACTGGAAGGTCTGGCAAGGCCTGCTGGACGTTCTGGTATGGCAGGTTTACTATTTCTGTCTACAATGACAGCGTTGTTTAATTCTGACTTTTTACGAATTTCAACATTGTCTTCTGTTGTGACTAAAAAATATTTTGAAATATAATGAGTGAATAATAATAATTTTGTGATGTACTCATCGTTATAATTGTACCTGCCGGATTCGCAGTTACATTTGCTATCGAGCGGGGAGCGGCAACAGGAAACTTTCGCCTCTCCAATGTCGAGGGTGACGGTTTTTCTACAGGTGCGCGTACGGATTTCGGCGAGTCAAGTTTTTCCATATTTTCGGTCGAATCGGAAATAGATTTATTCATGACTTCAGATGTGAGGCCTCCTGCTTTTATAGTTAATGCCTCAAATCCTATCAAACCGCTCAACTTTTCCTCATCACTATCTTTTCTTTGATTGTCTACTTTATTGGGAGTATTTTCCACTTGTTGCGGTGTAACTTCCGCCGAATTTTGGTAATCCTATAATAAAAATAATAATGTATTATAACCAAAAAATTTCGTATTTAATCTTTCACTTTTTTCGAATCTTACCCTGAGTAAGTCAGCTTTATCAACGACCTCGAAACCCATGGGTTTGACCTCGTTCTCTAAGCTTTTATTGTGACTACTCGCAAGTTTCTCCACATGAGGCGTCGTCTTACTGCTACTGCCATCGTCCTGTGTTTGCGGTTGCACTAACTCGACGGTCACATTGTCGTGCTTCTGCGCCTTGTAGGTGATTCTGTTTAGCGTAGCTGTAGCCACAGGACGTGGAGGTTTATCAGGAGCCGGTGGCGGTTTGTCATCCGGCCTTTTGTCGTAATGGTGCACCGGGTGATGCATTTGGTGCTTGTCAGGTGTGTTGCCGCTTGGCGGCGTAGGTGCAGGCTTGTTTTTTCGACGAGTCGCCGGTTTTGGACTGCCCTGGGGTGGACTCTCGCCGTGATCGCTCAAGCTGCTGTTTGATATGCAGCGACGCATGCCCACCGATTGGCTGGGCTCTGAGCCGTTGAGCATTCCCAGGTCCATGTCGCGGTCGAAGTCTATATCGCCGGGAAAGAACCAGTCGGCGTACGTAATCAGTTGATCCACGATGAGACTAGAGTTATTGGTTGTATCCATTCTACGGAAATTGAAGAAAATGTTACTTGGTTTATTAAGAAAACAATGCTTAATAAAAAAAACATTTCAAAAAGTCTTTTTAGTCAACTTACACTACAGTAGTGATGTCCTCCTGAGCATTCCAAATAAGATTGGGAGCGACTACTATTGCAATATTGTGAGGTGTCATTTTGTTGACATTTTGATGTTTCGTCAAGACGTCAAAAAATTTAATTAGGAACCTTAAGTTTTCATAATTTACCGTCGGCAATTTATGCAGAACTTCCCAAAGCGCTCTGAGTCTTGCATCGCTCTGAGTCAGTTTTGCAGCTGCCATCCATTCAGGATACAATCTAGCGAAAGTAAACATTCATTATCGCGACGTGCACGTCAAACGCGTGTTATCACAATAACAATTGAAGCCTTTAAAAAAAAATTTAACTCGATCCAAAAGTACACAACTGCATAAATTCGAGGAACTGTAGTCGACTCATTTCATTTTTCGCGAGCGTTTAAAAATAGATCTCCGCTGCGTCGGCGCGAGCAAAATAAAAAGAAATCGCGGCGGTACGCAGGTGCCGGTGTCTCGACGCCTTAGCCACTCGCTCATACATATTTTTCTGCATCAAATCATTGCAAGTCACGTCGAGGTCATATCAATCGTAGGCCGTGCGCGCGCTCGCGACGAGCCCCCTTTAAAACTCTCATTGTGTAATACAGACCAATAAAGGCTTCGCTTTCTCCTTGGCTCCTCTTTGCCGTTGCGACGCGTCGCCTCGCGCGGCTCGAGGCGTCCGAGACAAGAGGATAAGAGCGCGAAATCTCGCCGGCGATCGCGCGCCTTTGCCAGGGGAGACCCGATGCATTCGCGATTAGTGACTCACCGCTGACTACGGATTTACGGGGATACTTATACACGCGTGCGCGCCCGCTCTCTTCTATTTCTAGGTCATTGACTCACTCGCGCGAATGCACGCGTAGGCTATTTGAGGAATACAGTCGAATTTCAAAAATCCGAGACCGAGCACGCCCGACATGCTGTCTCTCCAGACGACGCGC
Organism: Eurytoma adleriae; assembly: GCA_900480045.1. Classification (NCBI taxonomy): domain Eukaryota; kingdom Metazoa; phylum Arthropoda; class Insecta; order Hymenoptera; family Eurytomidae; genus Eurytoma; species Eurytoma adleriae. Next base: position 210,840 of record UXGC01000212.1, read on the forward strand.
AATCTTTTTAGTCACGTGCCGTTGCGATTGAATTTATTTTTTGCGATGAATCGACTTCATTTAATATTCGAGAAATTTAGAATTAAATTTAATGATATTCTTAATCAGATGTTACACAGTGACGTTGTGCGGTCCTTTTTAGCAATCTCAAAATTAACATACAAATGGAATAGTTCAATTGTTTAACTTACTTATAAGTAAGCAGAGGTTCCGGCAATTCGCGAAGATAAGACTTCAACGCACCGGCTATCACATGGGGATCCTTGTATTCAAGGGCAATTGGAAGAGTTACACAACAAGCATCAAAGCTGAGTTTCATCCTTCTCAGTTTTGAAGCACCACTGGCTATCCTAAAAAGTCCCTCTTCTTCCATTCCCAACCTCAAGAGGGCACAAACACAAAGTTGAATAGGTAACGCTATTTTTCTGTTTGTCACTCGAAGATGCTCTTCTAAAGAGTATCCATAAACTGGCTTTGTTTCATTGCCATCTAAAATGTAAGCAAATAGAAATATATTTTTTAAATACTTAATAATTTAAAAGCTACCTTAATTTAAATAACTTACTTATATAACATTCGAGTTCTGGAATAAGATCTTCAAGACAGCGCAAGGCACTCTCGTGATATGCTCGCTGAAGTTTAACATATTGAACGACTGTTTGGGCAAGATCTGTTTCTCTAGACATTAATTGAAACATTTCAGCAGCCAAGTGATCTCGACATTGTTCCACTTTGGTTTCAGCATCCTCAAGCTCATCCCTTAAAGAATCTACTTTTGTTGCTGCAGTACCTAAAAGAAAAATCATTATGTAAAAAAAAAATTGTCTATTTAATTATAGGCTAATCTCTTTGAACATCTATTTATCACCTCCAGTATTATGTTTACTAGCTTGCAGATACCGTCCTCTTGTGCTATCCATATCCAGGATCAAACGCTGTAAATTCCTTTTGTGCTTCATGATATTTGGAACATCTGTTTCCAAAATATGTTGTAGTGGAGCAGACACATACTGCTCCACTTTGACCTCATGCTCTACAGCTTCATTAGCCAATGCTAATTGTGCCCTTCCGCATTCGGTTAATGTGTAATACATGAGACCTTCTTCACCCGCGTTTTCCAGCATGGTTTGTCCCAAAATATACTCTGGGTTCTTTTTCTAAAAAAACATTATACAGTTTTTTAAAAAATAAGAAACAAAATAATAAATCATATCACTTTAATCTAAACATGATACCACATATTTAGTCTTGAATTGTGAATCTAAAGTTAGCAGTCAAAAAGTAATCTAACATTGTGTTTCCATATAGTATAAAAATACTTACAAGGCGCTTTTCTTTGTATGCTGTATCCTGAATATTGGACTCGCTGACTTTGTTGCTGAGCCTCTTATTGAGGCCCACAAGGGCAACTCTGATCTGCTCGACATGTTTATCAGCAGCCTGCAGGTCATCGGTTAGGACCTCTGTTTTTCCAGCTCTAAAACACAAACCATAATCGAGTTATACTTATAACCGATGCCTACCAAGATATGTAAATATTAATTGCTCTTTAGTATTCGGTTGCAAAACAAGCCTTATCGTGTGCATCGCTAAGTACATTTAAAATGAAATCATTTCCAACTTGCTCTACACCATGAGCTCAGAAAATTTAGACAATGGAGCTAAATGAAAAAAAAAAGAAAAAAAAACAGGACGTCTGTCCACGATAAAGCAAAATTACGATAGCAGACAAGATAAGAACAAAAGATCGAAGATACGCATCGAGACCGAGCGTTTCTGCCGCGAGCTTAAACGCAGAGAATCAGCGAGCGAAGGATGGAAGGAGAGGGAAGGCGAGAAAAAGAGGCGAGAGATAAAAAGACGAGTAATCCGAGTAGTCCGAAAACATCGACGTCTTATCGACAGCGGGGCGTCTCCGAGCGCGAGACAAGTACCTGGGCCGCGCGGGCGGGCCTCGGGCCAGGCATTTACGCACCTGGAGAAGGTCTGATCAGCGAGCTGCTTGACCCTGAAAAATTGTTTCTTCATGGTCGGCGACTCGCGGCGCACTCGAGCGACTGATCCAAGCCTGGGCTCTGGCCGGGGCCCTGCTCACCAGTGGCGGAGCCCGCGGCACATCGGCGCAAAAGGAGGAGGCGCACACTGCACGCGGCCGCCTCGATAAGGCCTCGGCTCGGCGACGGTGGGCACGGGGGGGAAAAAAAACAACGAGCGAGGCTGGGGCCTCGGCCGCGGGGTCGCGCGTCTCACTCGCGGGCTGGACTGCCGGCCGCGGGCTGCGGGCTCTCGGTGGCGAGCGCCGTCAGGGGGACGTCGCCCCGGTGCCGCTCCGCTGCTGCACGAGCTGCACGACCACGACGTCGACGACGACGGCGAGCCGTCATAACCGCACGCGCACACGGTGATCTCACGCGCGCCACTGCCGTAACATCATCGCCCCGCGCGCCGCCCGTGGCTCCCCCCCGCCCCCTCCCGCGGCCGACTGCTCCCTCCCCGCCCGCCCCCGCCGCGAGCGAGTGTCGCCGTCTCGCTCGCGCGACCGCAGCGAGATAAGAGAGAGGCGCGCGAGGGAGACACTACTGTGCCTGTGCCGCGGATTGCTCGCGGGTTTTGCTTTCGTTTCACCTTTCGCGCGTGCCGCGTGACCGTCAGTGTCTCGATTGGGTCTCGTCGTATTAGCCGTCATCGAATTTTTCGCTCCTGTACTTTTGTTCCTACGCGCGTTGAAGGCCTTTTCCATTCAGTTACTTTTATTAGCGTTATTTGTGATAATAGTATGTTAGGTGCTTTATTTCTTTTTAGTGTTGACAAAATAACGACTTTATTTTTGCAGATGCTGCTTATATAAGATTGATGACTAATAAAGATAATTTTTTTAAGTTACGCATTCATTGTTCCTGCTGCTGCATGTGTGGTCTATTATTAGAGATTACGATTATTTTACCAATTTCCTTTTATTGCTATTTTAGCTTCATTTTTTTTCAGTCAAGTGAGTCTAATAAAATTTTAAATATTTTTAACTTTCTTTTTTATTGTTTTGAAAGTATTAGGCAAAGAAAATCGCCAGGACGACTAAGAATCAGTGAATGAATAATGCTATATCAATAGGTATCTAATCTGTTCAGTAATAAACTTTTAATGTATGCTTAATGGTTTCTTAACTTTATAGTTAAGAGAATCGTTTATCTATTTTTACTTACGGTTCAGTATCTCACATTGTATACTTACTTTTTGCATTAAAGTATCGAATTTCATTGCAAAGAAAGGAAAAGATAAAGTAAATGGACAATCAGAATCTAGCTCGTTTACTATTTTCATCTATTAGTTCCTAGAAAAAGTATTGATGCCAATTCTTAGAATGCAATTATTTAAAAGCAATTCGTTGTCAGCACAAACGTCAAAAAAAGACCATGTACGTCGAAAAAATGTACTATGTATGTCCGCGGACATGGTCTTTTTTTGACGCTTGTGCTGATAAGGAATTGCATTATCCAGAATAAAATTTAGATATTATTTTATCAATGTTAAAAGGATGAAAATTAGCAAATTATTATATAGCCTTAATTAACGTTATCGGAAATATAATGACTGCAGTTGCGCATAAAACATAGTTGTATATAATACAAGACTGCACATTGTCATTTGACTTTTTTTAGCCCACCCAGAATAAACAGTACATAATGTTAATAAAAATAACAATTTTTTCAATTTTATGAACTTCAGAAGAATGTTTCAAAGTATTTGATGCTGCTTGAGAAACAAATTTCCGACATGTATCAATCATCAAGTCTTTCTTATTATTACCTTAACGATGATAAGCTTAACAATACGCTCAGTTGCCTACGTTTAAAAACACTATTTCATGCTTTATAACGAAAAAGACATGGACTACAATCCCGACTGATTGAAGGTCGGTGTAAACCGAACTTCCCGTTATATCTCTATTGCTCAACTCACGCCCCGCATCTGTATACAGATGCACATCGGCAACTCCTCTTTCCGTTCCCCCTAAATACATAACTTTTTTTATTCAGGACTTTCGAAGTGCAGCTCCGAAATTACAATTTGGAAGATGCCCAAAGGATGAAACGGAACTGAAGTTTTTTATTAAGCGCGAGTATTTATCATTAGGCGGCGCAGCTTCGTTTTAGCTGTAAATTTCTTTTCTATTCTCACAGCTTTCTTTTTGTAATTATAGGGTATTTCTTCTAACACACTTTAAGGATTGTCGATAAATACGGATGATACACTGTGTGGAAAATACTTAATAGATATTTTCATATAGCAATGTGATGCAAAATACAAGGCAATTAGAGAATTAGACTATCAATTATTGATAAGTATATAAGTTTTTGAAATTTCATTAAATTTTCTTTTAAATGTGTACACTCGACCGAATTTAATTCTTTCAGGACATGTCAAAAAATGGCAACATTGCTGGAAAAATCCCGTCCATAAAAATTTCGATTTTTGTTTTGTTTGTTATTCTTTACATTTGATTTTCTGGGCGACGTTGCACATTTACGACGTATACGTTCTAAAAGAATTAAATTCGTTCGTGTACGTATAAATATTTTAAAAAAATCTCCACTCGACGGCTGTGACAGTGCAATCGGCAACCGCGTCATCGGACAGTCACCAACTCACCACCTGCGTCTTCGCTGATTTCGCCCGCGTTTCCGAGGCTCGGATTCTATATTTACACATTTACTTTGTGCACGGCACGGCCCCGCATCCTTCCACTGCGGGTCGCAGGACTCATGACCTCGTCCGCGAGGGAGAGCGAGAGTGAATCGCGCGACACTTCCGCGAGGCTGAATCACGCTCGCCCTTCGCTGATTCCCCTCGACTAGGCGAGCCGATAGATAAGTTTTCGTGTAGATTAGAGATTTGAAGTGGGTGTGGTATGTCGTGTGTGATAATTCTTTTTTTCGATTTTCGTTAAATTGATTTTAAATGTTGTAGTGAGTAACTGGCAAATGCGAATTTGACGATGCACAAATGTGTGTACTTATGCAAAGAAGTCATCGCGAATAAAGAGTAATTGTTTGGATGATTAATTGCAAAGGTGATTCACTAAATGTTTAATAAGCCTTAATTCCGTGCTAATGCGAAATCCTCGGGTCGCTTGCTTTAACACACTTTGAAAGTAGATAGTGAGAAAACTGGGCAATCTTTGTAAATAATTACAAAGTGAGCGAATAAAAAATTATTTAGATTGGTCAAATAATTAAATTGCTGTTATATCGCAGACGATAAGATAGAGTGAAAGAATCTTTTTTATAAAGCGCAATTTTTTATTGCGGCACATGGTCTGAGTCAAGACTTCACTTTCATACAGATAATTTTGTTTATTAAAATGTGTAAGTGATAGGTATTATTAGATCTTAATATTTCAAATTTATTTATGTTTTTAAAAAATATATTCAATTTTTCAGGTATTTTTATACAATATCCCCATTACTTAGTGAACAAAAACGAAAGTTGCTCAATGCATTTGGCAAAGCCGAAATGATTCACGTAGAAAATTTGGGGGGAACAACGACACGAAAAATTCACCCTCGAATAAAAGTAGGTCACTGAGTCACTAAGAAAGCAGAAGGGTGCCGAGGTAAGGGCAATCTTCTACACTGCCAATTTACCTATATCTTGCAGCAAGGACGATCATGGTATAATTTTCCTTTTACAATTCCTATAGACGAATTGTTAACACGCAAGAAAAATAACTTGGCTCAACAAATAGTAAATGTGGATAAAATTTTGAATGAGTTTCAGTGGAAACGGAACGACATGTTCAGACTTTCAAGTTGAGTACGAATAATAATCAAGTTGTATTTAATCGTTATTTTCGTAAAAAATAGAATTTCAAAATAAATCTCAGGTAAATTTGTCACAAAAACACGATTACACTTCTTAGAAACAATACCAGCAGAGTTTAAAAGATCCTTGGTGCAAAGGTCATTAATACTATCTTTTTTTTAGACTTAAACTTATACCGACTCTTTATAAGCTTAAACTCAACTGTTAAATAGTTCAATACAAACAAATGCGAATGACATAATAACAAAGATATAAGTAGTTTAAAAGAAAGCAAATCCTTTTAAATAGGTAATAGAAGCATTTCCAGTTTTTTCTCCTAATTAAAATTACGCAACTTTCACCGGGAGCGAAAACAGATGCAAAATACTCGTTGGTCTAAGATTACGCTAACCGGACCTACGCGGAGATAAATAGATTATTACTCTCTCGTACTATTATGGGTGTACCGGCGAAGCAGGACTTTCATGCCTGAGCGAGCCACGGAGCTTCGTGTAGGTATTATATATACCGGCTGCCGCTTCTGCAATGCAGGCGGCTCCACTCGAGAATTTTTTGCTCCCTGGGTATGATAGATACAGAACTCTTTGAGATTAGCGATAACGAGCCTTTGCTTGGCGAGAGCCGCTGTTATCCAAAATGCATCGTAGATCTTTAGATAGCAACGATTGACACAAGTGGGTCGTAAATAAGGTTTATCTGTTTTTTAATTTTCTTTGACTCTAATGAAATGCTATTTAAAATTTAAAGCACTCAAATTTGCGAGTAGAAATTTTCTTCGAGCTTAACAATTTTTTATTCAACGAACGTGAAAGGATACGTAAGCTCATTAGGAAAGTATCGGAACTCCGGATCATGGATTTTATTGAAACTGCAGGTAGTTTTTTTTAAGGATAGATAGCATTGCTTACACGATTATGCTAATTGTTAAAGAGAAAACTTTACAAGAAATGTCATTATTCTCGCTTAAAAACTATTAAGCTTGAACAATTTGATATGCAAAAAACCTTTCTCACAGTTTAAACAAAAATTAACAAGTAACAATTGCGACCGACAAAATGAAGCAAAAGACTCTTACGTAACGTCGCAACAAACTGCATCAACAACCGCTGCAACAAAACATCGTAAAAAGGCGATAGAAGAAAGTGGCGAACGGGAGGGCGAATGCGCATAGAAGCCGGTCCGGATGCCGGCTACTTGTCGCACCGACCCAGTGCGAGCAATGCACCGTCCCTCCACGCTCGCCTCGCTTTTCCCCCCTTTTTCGCGTCGCTCGAGTGTGTGGCTCTTTGGCGGCTGGCGCGCGCGCACCAGCGACAGTCGGTCGCGCGCTCCGCTCCCGGGACCTGCGCCGTAAGCTTTCCTCCTCGGAGCAGCTGTTCGTCCCCGTGTTTACAAGCCGCAGCGTCCCGGAGCTTCGCGTCGCTCCATCCTTACTCGTTGGATTCGACGTGCGCGCCTCGCTGAAATTACGGAGCAATCATGGGGGTCGACCGGGGCTTCCTCAACGTCATGATCCTCAGCTGGGGATTCATGCTGGTCTTCACCGCCTTCCAGACCATGGGCAACATCGAGGTGAGTGTTCAAGGCGTTCGCGGTGGGTTAGCTTCTTTCGTTGCGGCCAATTTTCCTTTTTTTGCCGAGGCTAATAGAGAGCTATTCGCGAGAGCACCGGATGTGGTCCCGGCGCGCACTTGGCTGTCAGTAGTTGAGCGAATCACGTCGGCGGTGCTGTCGAGTGATTGCGCTCCGTTATGTTGTTCGGCTCTGCAGTCAGTCGTGCACTGTTAAGCGCGCGAAATTATTTATAACTCTGAAACGATTTTTCTCCGTCGGGTAATTCAGTAATCGATCGCCCATATGCGAGAGGATAAACACGTAAAAAAGAAGCGGCTGCGAGGAATTCGATGCTCCAAAACAACAATGAGGAAAAAGAATTGCAGTCGCCGGAGCAAAAAAAGGCGATCGGGTAAGAATTCCTGGCGCATCGCCAATCGAGCAGGATCCACGAATTTTCGGGTGAATCGCGTTGGAAAGGGCAATCAAAATACCGGACGTTTCTCCTTGGCGGGGCAGGCGAGTGCGTAGACCCCGAGGAAAGTGGACGCGACTGGTATGCAGCGCGCGGGAGTCTGCACCGCTGGAACCTTGAGTCGCGCGTGCGCGACTTGCATACCTATCACGGCCGCGAAGATAATGCTCTCTTCCTGCTCCGCGTGCCGGCGAAACATCCGGAGCAAAACAATCGCTTTGTGAGAAAAAATTGATATTTTGAAAAATGTTAATCTTTTTCTCACGTGTGAACGACTATTACTGAATGCACGTAACTTAAAAAAAAACAATCACTTTCTTTCAGTCGTTGTATCGATATTATCTTTGTTTACTTTTAAATTTTGATGCGGGATTTGGGCTGAGGATTTTTTTTCGGGTTTGCCTGCGTGGTATTGCGGATGGAAGTGGAGAAATGAAAGTAGGTGAAAACGAGAGCTAATGCCGTCGATAGGTTTTGATGTATAGCTTAGGAGATACGTGACGCGGCTGGTGGGATAGCATTTCGATAATTATATCGGACGATATTTCCTTCACTTTTTTTACGTAAAATTTAATAGCCGTAAAGTGCGAAAAAATTATTTTTTTCTGATACTCAAAAATGATAGTAAAAAACGAATAGTTAAAAAAATTTAATTTCATGAAAATATTAAAAGGAAAAAATTAATAATACAATAAAAAGTTAACGTTTGTAACAAGATAGAAATCTTGAACCATTAGTTTATTAAATATGTGTTCACAGAATTATAAAAATTATATTTATAAAAAAAATTACAATTTTCACAATATTTGTGGATAATTTTTATCAAGTTGAATTTTGAAAACGAAAACAATGTAAGTAGGTTTCACATTAATATTTGCAAGAGTGAAACAGTGGAAAAAATTGGCATCCTCTTCTTGCGTAAGAAACACCTCTTCAGGAAAGATTTTAAATACCTGTAAAATTGCGTATGTATTTAAATATCAACGTCAAAACATTTTCCTTCACCATTTTCTTTACAAATTTTCCAAGTAATTAAATACACTTTCAAAGACTGGACTATAAATGTACATGATTTCGTTGCCCGAACTAATGAGAGAAAATTCATAATTTTCGTAATAAATATACTGTAGACATAATTTTCAGTATTATAATTTCTAAATGTTTGAAAAGTAAATGCTACTTGTTAAAAGACATTGAAATGTTTATCATTATACCTATTTTGCAAAATGCGGAGACGATATGGCATCCATAAATTGAATAGACATGCTGCTTATGCTCATATAAGCATTTGTATGAGTAAGACGAATTTATTACTTAATTTAATGAATTTACTTTTCTTAGTTAAAGAAATGTTCTTTTTTACTATTATACAAGGTGAATGTTAAGATTTTGGAGCGAATTTTTTATACGTGCAAGGACTATAATTGCAAAGGACGTTAGATTTATATTGAGGTTGAGAAACGGTCTCTTGGAGGACCTTGATTATTTTACTTAAAAAGGTCTGCCAAAGTCGCTGAACAATAAAATAACTTATTTTGGTAATGTTTTTTTAATGTATTGAATGAAACAAGTCATTTTGTTCACAATAGAAATTGCAAATTACTTTATGATTAAATAATTATTATAATTTTAACGGATGTAATGATTATTATTATATTAGTTATATAGCATGACATGATTACCTCCTATGAAATAAACTGGTTTACAAATAATATGTTCGTCAACAATATTTGCACTATTTGTTATTGGGTTGGTGTAAATACGAAATGAGATTACTGTTATCTACTGTTTCACTATTTCCCAATCAACGAGAAGATCATCTTTAAAAAATAAAATTGAGAAAAAATGAAAGACAAGATTCGAATCTCCAAATTTGGATATCCTATTTTTAAATTTTAAAAAGAAAATATTTGCATTGTTAACCAATGAAATAAAGTTCAAAATTTTCCTTTGAAAAAAATGAATTTAAAAATAATTACACAATAGATAAACCTTAACTTAGCCAATACCATATTGCAAAATCGCAATTCGTTATCTTTTAATAATGACGTAGAAGAATTTATTCTTGTCGCGAATGTACAAGCAAATGAGTATCTTTTAATTATAGTTTTGTAACACCATTCCGTTATAGTTAAACAAAATATTTGTGTACATGCTATGTGATGCTAAAATAATTGACATATTTTAAACGGTCAACATTAACTACCATTTTATTACTTTGCATCTAGAATTGACAGCTTTTTCCAATAATAATGTTTTTAACTGCAATTTCATTTGTAGGGCAATGAGAGCAATTATTTTAAAATCAATTAAAAATTGGTATATTATCGAATGCTATTGTCTGCAGATAAGTGATACTTATAATAAATTAGAGCAAATGGCATCAGAACACTATCAATTACATTTTTTAAAGAGTGACACAATTGTCACTAAGCTGATTGGTTATTGTTAGTATACATTACTTGACATACTTTTAAGTTTAAAACAACCTACTGTTAATAAAATTACGATAAATAAACATAGTAGGTAATTACGATGTAAGTTTGAAATTTATATAACACAATACTAATTACAATCCTAAAAATAAAAAAATAATAAAATTGAAAAATTTCCTAAAGTAATAGTTTTTACTATTAATCATTTTAAATACTTACAACGGAAACACAATAAGCTACCTTTTACGTTTTCTTTAGATAAGAAGAGAAATATAAGAAGAATATCAGAGCTCATCTGTATTGATTACATTGTTCAATCAAATCATTGCAGTCGACACATGTCAAATGATCATTGATAATTTTCCCATTATCCGAAAGTATTTGTTAAATTATGTTACTTTTAATGTTTATACGGGTATGCGCTTGCATAAAAATGATAAGATAATAAACACAATTATTTGCGAATCCTAGAAAGAAAAAATCAGTTGCCGAGGGAAACTTTTTATTTATCAAATAATGTTTAATTAATCAAGATAATTTGTAAGTTATTCAGTTTAACCCCATTTCCACTGAAGAATGGAAAATTTCGCGTCATCTTAAGTGATGATGAAATGAATTATCATAATTTCCTTGTTAAAATTCTATAACGCGAGTTGCTTGGATTTGGAACGAGATTGCACTATTGCTTTTTATATAGCAAATTACAGAATAAGTGCGATATAAACGGGGGATAAGTATTTTAGCAAAGCTATGTTTTACTACTTTTTCTTCAATAAAATTACAATAAATTCACTGCAAAATAAGATTCACTTGTTGCTTTAATAGTGCCGCAATTATAATTCCGAAACGAGTTTTTTATAACAAAACTCTGTAATTTTCAAATACCTTCTTTAACATTCACTTTTACAGTGCCCTACAAACTAGCACAATAATTAAATGAATAAAACACAGACCAAGAAAATAATTGCTGCAAAAAAAAAATAATAAATAAACTAAAAATATGTCCAGAAATTCATGTTCACGAAAAAACTGTGATTGTCTCAACAGAAAACGCTGCTGGAGAGCATCGGCAAGGACGACCCTAACTTCAAGGGCGACGGCTACACTAGCTTGGGTATAATCTACGCGACGTTCGCCCTGTGCAACTGGCTGGCTCCGTCGTTCATCTCCGTGACGGGCCCCCGGACCAGCATAATATGCGGCTGCGCCTGCTACGTGATCTTCATCGCGACGTTCCTGTACCCGAGCACCGGCCTGCTGTACGTGGCGTCTGTGCTGGTGGGCGTGGGCGCGGCCCTGGCCTGGACGGGCCACGGCCTCTTCCTCACGATCAACAGCAGCGACGACACCATGTCCCGCAACTCCGGCCTCTTCTGGGCGATCTTCCAGTCGTCCCTGTTCATCGGCAACATCTTCGTCTTCTTCGTGTTCCGCGAGTCGGAGATCAAGCCGGAGGTGCGCAAGCTGGTGCTGGAGGTGCTGACGGGCGTGTCGGTCCTGGGGCTCGGCCTGCTGCTGGTCATGAGGCGGCCGGCGCAGCCGGCCTCGCTGGGGCCCAGCGAGGGCGTCTCCAGCCAGGACAAGGAGCTGCACATCCCCGAGCAGCCGCGGGAGCCGCCCCTGCTGGCGGCCTGGCACGCGCTCAGGGACGCCTTCAGCCTCTTCTTCAGCGCCAGGATGCTCCTGCTCTCGCTCACCTTCGTCTACACCGGGCTGTCGCTGACCTTCTTCTCGTCCGTCTACTCGTCCAGCATCGGCTTCACCACGGCCATGGGGGACGACAGGAAGAGGCTGATTGGCCTGTCGGGCATTTGCATCGGTATCGGGGAGGTCGTAGGTGGTGCGCTCTTTGGTGTGCTGGCATCCAGGTTCGGTAACTGCTCCGGATGGCCGGTCGTCGCCACTGGATTTGGAGTCCACGTATTCGCTTATATTGCCGCTCTGCTCAACCTGCCCGACAGTGCGCCGTTCAGAGTAAGTGTGAACTTTATTTTACATTTATTCCATTCTTCGAATGATTGCTACCTCAGATTTCGTTGCATTTTAATTTTAAAATTGTTCTACTAAAATAGTTAAAATACTTGCTTTTTTATAGTGGAATTTGAGAAAAATATTTGAATCGTAAATTTAACGTGCAACAGGATTGTGTGTCAATGGGAACCGGATTCTAAAGGGGTCATTCTCGTGAGGACTACTGCGTATATTCGGGTGTTAATTAAATGCGTCATTTGGTGCCGCGAATTATAAAGTAGCCAATTTTTGCATGATTTTGTATTTATTTCAGCTTTCACTACTTGCGTAACAAGAAGCAAGCTTTTAGGGTCTTACAAAATGTCCATAATTTTGAATCGAAAATCGAAGGTCTAAAAAATTTTTTAAATGCTTTAATCGACAGGATTCGCATAAGCATTGAAGTAAACCCGCTTTTTTAATTTTGCTCGATCCATACACTGCGTACATAAATTGTACGGATATTATCAATACAGACCCAACCTGTTTGACCTTATTGAAACGGTTAATTAAAAAATTTTGAACTTTGGATGAAATATCCCTTAATTGCATTACGTAAAGATATATTGTAACTTTCTAACAAGTTTGCGAACGAGACACTAAAATACTTGTTTTATTCAAAATTCGAAGTTGCTTCATTTTTATGAACTAAAATGGTCCTGCGCGTAAATATAAAAGTTGTTCGAAAAGTGAAACGTGTTTCTCTCATAAAATTTTCGCAAATGCTTTCGCCGATTTTTAATTCGCGTTATCTTACATCCTGATATATCGCGTTTAACTAGTAGGTAGCACATTTTTTACTTTTTCGATATACCACCGCAAGTACACTAGTAGAAAAATATTCTAAAATAACTCGTTATAGCCAAACCGTCAAATGGCAGCGGCGAAAAAATAAATAAAATAAACGCCTAACCGACGTTTGCTCCGCAGGACACGACGGCCAGCGGTCTGATCACCGCGTCCCCCACCCTGGCGATGGCGGGCAGCCTGACCCTGGGCCTCGGCGACGCCTGCTTCAACACCCAGGTGTACTCGCTGCTGGGCACGGTGTACGCGACGGAGAGCGCCTCGGCCTTCGCCCTCTTCAAGTTCTGCCAGTCGGTCGCCGCGGCCATTAGCTTCGTGTACAGCAACCACCTGGGCCTGCACGGCCAGCTCGGGATTCTGGCCGCCTCCCTCGTCCTCGGCACCCTGGCCTTCTGCTTCGTCGAGCTGAGGCACCGGCGCGCCAAGCGCCTCAGCACCTCCTCGTGCCCCGAGATCGACGTCGCAGCGCACACCTACACCGACTAGGCTGTTCCCTTTGGCCACGGCCAATCGAAAATTCGAGTGGATTCCGAAAGTGACTGCCCATCCCAGACGGATAGAGCGATACTGGGTGCATTTCTGGTCCATGCGAGACCCTTCGGAGCAGAGATTTCGCTGCTCGGGTTTTATTGAGCGTCTCGATGTTTAACCAGTATGATAATCGCAGATTACTAGCAGTATAAGATTGTCTATAAGAACAAACGTAACGTCCATCCAATTCGTAATGGGTATTGATGTATAAATTATAATAAAAGTTTTTAGGATTTGTATGAAAGAAATTTTTATATTTGTTGACTATTATTATCAAAGACCGCTTTTATTTATAAAGCGATCAACTTGTTTTGATACCATTTCGTCTTTTGAATCCTCCAGTATACTGTAAGTACTGGAGACGTGCCAAGATAATTGTAAAGTTCTCACGTCGATTTGTTACATAATTTGCACTAATTAGTTTTTATTGCCAAATAATTTGTAATTACTATGAAATGCAATCGTCACGAATATGCCAGTTTATTGTAAATAAACTGCGCATTTTTATTTGTAAATTATTAAAGTAATGTAATATAATCATAAGGCGATGAATACTGGAGAAGCATATAATAATGAAAGTATTGCATCTATTATTTTATTTAATACAGTTCAAATTTAATCAAACAAATTTGATAACTCTTTGTAAAATGTTTACATCTTCAGAAATGTATATTTTCTCTTATCAATATTTATTTGTAGATAAAAGCTTGATATATAATTGAATGTCAATTGCTTTGTTGGTACACAATTTTTCCAAGGATATTGTTCAATTTATAATAATAGAAAAATCTGAAATTTTCTATTTCAAAAATTACATTGATATTTATTAATCTCCTCGGGTTAATGATTTAGATAAGCATTCCATTAAATGTAAGTAATTCTATAAGGTCTTAATGTTGAAAAAATAATAAAAATTGTTAAATTTATCTTTATATTTTGTTGTAATAAAACTAAAAACTCTACAATACTCTTTAAAGTAGTAATTATAATGATGTAATAATTTTAGATATGCATTTGTAGTATCACTGCTATTATTAACAATTGTAAGTTAAATCACAAATTCATTTATTTTTACAATTTTTCTAAACTTTATTGTACAATATTGTTTTTCACGTAATTTGCACAATATGTTCTTTTCTTCGCTATTCGTCAGTATCACTTCTCTCAGAGCAATTAAATTTGTAATCATCGTAATCATCGTTCGAAGCGTTTATATATAAGCCACGAAAATATTTGTTTGTTGATAAGAAAAAAGCGTGCATTATTTGTTTGTAATTATTCAAAACTAAAAAGCCTCTTTTCAAAACTTGCAATTGGAAAAGTGAATAGGAAAAAGAGTATTTCAATAAAAAAGGGTATATCGCACGTGCCTAATATAATATTCGATGTTTATGCATAAGGGATGAAGAAACTTTGTTTAAACTCTTGTTAAAGTAAAGATCCTGAGTACTGAAGTTCATCTTGTGAACCGCTCGTTCTCAATCATCCTTGTACTGGAAAAAGTTAATTTTCTCTTTTTTTCCAAAGGGTACCATCATCGATCGTTCGATATTGCATTGACGTAATTAAATAAACTAACTTTTCAAGATTTCAATAATAAATTTAATTTTAAAGTATATGGTCCTTATTTTGACAGACAAATTAGTTATAAGTACTGATCGAAAAAAATCACGATTCCGCCGAAATTGCGTACAATTCAGATGTGGTAAGCTACCGGTTTTCAATAAACCTTCTTGCATGAGTGATATTAAGAATTTAATACGATTATTTGTTGAACATTCCTGAGTGAGAAGTTGAATTAATATTAAGACCGAGCGAATTGTACTTTTAAAAGATAAAATACATTTTTACGCAATATTATTACTCTACTCATAAGTCTTCTATATTATCCGTCCATACATAATAAATAATGATTTTTGAAAAAGAAACCCTTTTAAAAGTTATACACAGTCCTATTAACAGTTTATAAAAATTTATAAGATAACTTATCAATAACTAATAAATTTTAGGTCAAAAGTAAATTGTAAAAATAACATAAAATTTAAAGAATTATATTAGTTTTTCTTTCAGCGGCAAATCAAAGTATCACACTTTTTTATCTTTCATCATTTGCGATTATATACTTACATCAATCATTTATGTTAATTACCTTAATCCTTCCTTTCATATTTTCGGGGTTCGGACAATTCTAGATAACATTTTAATTGTTTATAATCTGTTGATTAAAATTGATTTATAATTAAAAATTAATTGTTGAAAATAATAGATAACATAAAGATATAAAAATTATAAAATTAAAAAACATTCATTCTATGGTAAATTATTTTGTCAGAATTAACTTTATTTAATAAAGCGTGTAAACGAATTTATTCTCTTTACTGTAATACTCCTCGACTTATTGTCGTTGCTGAATAATGATAGAAGAATGTCGTAGGATAATTAATTGCTGAAAAACTATTTTTAACAGAAATGATACATATTTCTGATTTTTTATACAAAATAAAGGAAAACTTATTGTTTTGATTAATTAGAGTATAATATTAAAAATAGAGTAATTTTGAGTTTATTTTTTAACCTAAGTTGTTATAAGAGAAACATTTCACTAGATAATTTGTTACCTACTGTTGTATATGATTAGCTGTATCAAATATATAGTTACCCTACTTATACAGAGAACGGTAGATGTCGCCACATTATCTTTTCAGCTGGAGAAATGATCTAGACTTATAGATCACCAGTAGATGGCATTAGAGATCTAAATTATATACTAGTATGTATGTACATACGTACAACATATCTGCGACAATCTTTAAAAATTTATTTATCTAACTAAACTAACTTTCATTCTAAATACTGACTTTAAAATAAAGCCAAGCCTTATTTAAATTTAAATAAAGTTTAAAAATTTGTATACATTGATTTAGCTAGTTTGAAAGCTGTTTTGCTATCAATACTTTAAATTAATTTATTAATTAACACTTCTGACCTGTTATCGAATTGTTGCGGAAAAACGTCCGCGATAAAGTTACAGCATGTTTACTCAGGTTTACCAGAAGTATGAACGGATAGTGAAGCAAATCGTGAATTCAAATTATTTTACGTGGATATATACGATAAAAATGTTATGTAAGAAATATAAATATATTTGAAAGCAAAGCGATTTATAAAGATTCGCAATAAACAAATTTCAAATTGTACGTATTAAAATTAAGCAACATCTATAATCATCAGCTCCATCACAACAAACTAAGCTCGTTAAAGCCTCATCATGCCAAAAGATCATATCTTCCGAATACACAGAAAAATTAGGGCTCTCGATTAAACTTGCCCAATTCCAGCTGGCAGAATTAAACTAGCAGTGCATTCAAGACTCCTTAATCCTCGGCGATGCAATGGGCACATTTCGAGCTAATATCCCACTTCTAAGCGCGCGATTTGAGAACCCCGAAAGAAGGAGGAAAGATGCGGTGGGTGACTACTGGAACCGCACGGCCGGTCGATATGAGTCATGGTCAATTAAGAGCCCGGGGACGCGATCCCCTTTGCCCATTGTTTCCTTTTTCTTTTTTCGCATTCCCGGCCGTTTTGCGTAAACTGGTTGTATCGCCAGTATTTGCTGACCATAGCCGATTGAGCATTCTTCCTTCATTTCTATAATTGCTTTACTCACTTCTCAGTTTGTCTTAAAAAAATGTCTAATAACACTCTAGCATTTCTTTTATTGATGCCCTATATGCAAGCGGTATTCTTAGCGGTAAGATCGAAATTAAAAAACATTCGACTAATTATAGTCTCCACAGAAAAGAAGAGGAAAAGTGAAATTTCTTTTTACGTTTTACGTGTATTTGTATCGTTACGCACAGCAGCGGGAAAAATGAAAAAATAATTTCCACGAGTAAAAGGCCAGGCTCTGTTCCCTCGAATCATCGCGATTTCCTGACCGCCAGTTCGAAAAAGCCGGCAGTTCCTTTTAAAAGGTCCCTTGCGAGCGAGTCGATTTTTCGCCTTCGCCACGGCGCTCGCGAAAGATCGGCCGCCTTCGCGGGTTTACGAGCGTCGGCGAGATGTGACGGTGCCGCACGCGCGGAGGCGAGCTAGACGGGGGGCTCGGGGGGCAAAAGCCGCGGCGCACAACACCTACGTCGGTCAACGTTCCAGCGGAGCGAGCGCGAAGCGGGCCGCGCGACGTCCGTCGTCGGCACTCGACGCGTTGCGCAAGAGTCATTTGAGAAAATTGCCGGCTCCATCGCCTTGTTTACGGCGAATCGTCGCGGGCCGCGGGGGTAAATCACCGGGCTTTATTGAATCGCCAAAGGCGAATTTAGAAAATTTCACAGCTGCGTCGAGAGCCAGGGTTACTTTAGTTTCTTGTTTTTTTTTTCTTAAGTTGCTATAATGAATTGTCCAATTAATTTTCCACGGATGTAAATTTCATCTACGTTTTTACAGTTATTTTGTATATTATCACAATTGGAATTGATCATTTGCAATGAGATATTTTTAGAAATCAAAATAGTAATTAAATTTAAAGTCGTTTCTGACACTTTTAACTCACGACTTGAAAAGGCTAAAATTAAAATGAATTGAAAAAAGAATATATGAGTCATGACGTGTGACCTGATACGCGAGCTGAAATGAGTATTCGATAAAATTACGTATGTCCGTGTGGAAATCGTCCAATTTTCAACTAAGGATGACAAATTTTCGCAAAATTTTTCAGATATTTTTCGACATATTAATATAGCCACTTTGGAATAACGGTTTGGCACCCAGAATAATAATATGGCAATTATTGTTTAAAAAATAGATTGCTCATAAAAAGCGAATAAAAAAAGTTTT